>JAPYZI010001517.1:0-37358 GCA_030523105.1 Ophioninae sp. A BG-2022a
TTTTAGCGATTTTTCAAGTGGACATTCCGGGAAAACTATAAGAGATATCGATACGATTCCAACGCCATTATTTAAGTTAGGCAAAAACCTTTTCCAAACTCCCTTAATGAATCTCCATAACCCAGGAGAAGCTCACTCTACGACGTTTTGAAATATCGTGATTTTCAAGATTTCGGGAAAGTGGCCGGGGGGAGACGAAAAATTTTTTTTTCCGTTTTAAACTCTTAAAAGCGTTTATTTAATCGGAAATTTTCCGCTGATTACGAATATGCCGGAGTTTTTGTCGAAAGTGCAAAATTGGACTGGGAAAATACAAAAAATGTTGCTAGAATATTTTTTGGGCATTTTTCCCTGCTGCATCTTACGGTAGCTATCGTAGCGACGGAGGTTACGAATTCACGCAGTGAACAAGTGTCAAGTGACAAATCAAAAAATATACTAATACTTCGGAAGGATGTAAGCGCAGTCGGTAAGACCGGATAATGTGAACCACTGCGCCGTCAGTGAGAAAATCGTTGAACTGAATTTGAACTCTTATTGATTGTAACTCCTTGATGAGGATGGATTCCGGAGGTCCGAAATAGTTGCTAATTTTTGTCTAGTTCTTTTTAGGTACTAAGTATACTTGGATTGAATTAAAGAAATAAAAATGCTTTTATCGCTGGAGATATATTTTTTTTTCACTTTCAATCCCCAAAACGGGGTAGAATTTGGCTTGCCAAATGTTTTTGTACCTGTCGTATATTTATAAAACTTCGTTGTAATCAAACTATGCGAACTTCAGGCCCATCGGTAACATACGATTTGTTATCTGTTTTATCTTTTTTATTATCTTTTAGCATATGAATGAAAAATCGATAAAAGCAGAATTCCCTCACATACCTGTGGTTCTTCTGATGTGTCGATTTACAGATGCAATGCTGACTAGCTATTCAAATTTTCGTCTTTCCCGTTCAAGCCAAAAATCCACGTTCCCAATCGTACTCATTTCCACTTGAAAGTAGCAACTGTATTTTTCGGATTCGCATGAATTTAGATTGATCCTGGATCCACAATTGGATGACTTTCCATTCCGCATTTCCGTAGAATTGATTAAAAAAAAAAGTATCTCTGCGGACTTAAAATACATTTGTACCCCGAAGACTCTGCAGTAGTTTGAATCGGGACCAGAAAACCTTATCAAGCAGGGGAGTAGTAGAAACCCGTCCCGCGCCAACTATTCGCGTCCATTCTAGGGAATGTGTCCCAGGATGACGATATTCCGTAGCCGCGGTGAGCTTAAATTTAATTCGATACGCACACGCGATATCAAGCCCTTGCCCTTTGTGTTCATCACTTCTGGCGTCCGTTCTGAAAGTTTTTCCCGGTTTTGTGCGAGATCGCAGCCTATCTGGTGGTCGCGATATTTTTTGCTAGCTGGAGCGTAGCGCGTGTCCTACGTGAGATGACTCAACACCTGGACGATCAGAGAAGAGTTGTCAAAAAGCACTCCATTTGTGTAGTGACGCAGGATGAAGCCGGATCTTCTCGTTTTCAGCAAAAAAAACATCAAGGTTTGGGTTAACGGAAGAACAAATGGGGAAGAAATTCAATGGGGATGACGATGTAATACTCATACCCAACATTAGAGTAACCATGGGAAAAGACATCAACGTCAGATCGTTGGAGCTATTGTATACCTGCGGTTGACAAAGGTCTATCTAGAAATAGAGCTTTCCGGCCACCCATTGTTGTCTATTTACTACCCACGGTCACCAGGGAAACGGCTTCATCTTCTTTCCCAATTGAACCACTAGTCCCGGGTCAACGACTAAACTTCTCGTTCCTCACTCGCATCGTCGAGCATTGATTATTGCTGAGTCATACGAGATTACGAGATTAGAAGGAAGCAACGAGACGAGCACACAACTGCCTTGAAATTGGATAAGTGTTGTTACCGTTGTTACTTTGAGAATTGTTGCTTCGTTTCTGACGTTTCTCTCCTCCCGTATCCGGGTAGTTTTCGTGTCGAGCGTCTCTCAAGTATTTACGACGCACTCCCCTTATTTCCCAGCCTGGCCATGTACGTCTTCCGGAACGTTTGCATTGAATTCCGAGTCACGCTACACCGATTCACCCGGTAATGTCAGATCGTAACGGTCTCGTAGGCCACCTCACTGAAACTTCCATACACGATACCCTCTGGTATATTCGTTATCGGGTGCCTCGTATGCTTTCGGGATTCTGAAACGTTCAGCCATTTTCTCTGTTCTATATATTCGGGATGCTCTCGAACCCTCAATCCCCTTTCCTTCTTGCTTCCTTTCTCTCTATTTCTCTTTATTCACATACTTCGGAAAATACAGGCAACATGTTTCAACATCGAGACATCTTCGGATCAAGGAAACAAATTGGAATGTCTAGTGATCTGAGATCTCTAGATCTGGTATCGGGTACATTGAAAAATAGTTCAAATAGGCGAATTTACTTCACCTCGAAAACATCGTCAGCTGCCAAATTTTAATTAATTAATCATGAAATAAAATATTTAAAAATAATAATCGAATAAAGAAATCGAAAAGGAACTTTTTTTTGCGAGGAGAATGAAACGTCTATGAAAAAAAGAATATAAATAATCATCAAATGAACCAGTTATCTCACCCCATCTTCCTCATCTTGACCCCCATTTATTCGAATGGAATCTTCGATTTCGCCGTTACTGAATTATTCCGTTGCCCTCAAGCCAGAAGGGTCACCCACTATACGTGACATATAAATATATTTATACGTCTGTTGGTCGACCCAAAGTCACTAGGATCACCAGGCCAGCCATTCTCTTTCCGTTCGCATACCTGAACGAAAAAAAAAAACAACGAATCCCTGACACCAAGCGAATGACGAGAGTATCGGATTACGCCAAAATGACTGTTGGCACAGTTCTCACCCACGAATGATACAGGCGGTTCGTCTGCAGCGTCTCCTGGTGTCTTTGCCGTCTTTCCCATCGGCCCAATTCTCCCGGAGTATATGGAACTCATCTAGCTTGCAGAATTCGCAAGGGTCGGTGACCCTTTAGAGTGGAGCGCAGCATCAGCCTAGGGTGAGGCTACTTGGCGATGCTTCTTGGCTGGCTCGTTGATCCTTTCGTTCATAGGTGAATCCTATAACACCGTCAAACCAGGCCGGGTCTGCTGGGAGCGATAACGACTGGCAATTTAGTATACTCGTGACTTTCCACACACACCTAGACACAGGAAGTTATACATTCACTATTGACTCATCCAATCCTACCCGTATTCCATTCTTTCGGTGTACGTGTTCATGGATCTATATTGGCGTCTCTATCTATTCTGGCGTATGTACTATTCTGGCACAATCTTTCCTACTTACTCTCAAGGTGTCGATTTCCTCGAAAGTGGCAATCAGCCAGTCCGATTGCCTTTTCACCGATTCGCACCGGAATTTGCCAGCTTTTGGATGTGTATGTATATAAGGTGGTTGTCTCATCGAAATTCACCGTAAAGCTGGCTTCTGGAACTGACAAGTTTACTGGATAAAAACTCTTCTCGAACGCTTTGAGCGTTCAATGAAGAGCTCAACGTCCACTTTACAATATTACAAAGTCTTCGTGCTGCGAAGTTGATGGAAGGGAACGCCAAAAGGATCTTAAATGAACTCAGCGAAAATGACATCATGAATGAACTGAAAAAGTATTGTTTCTTCATTGGGAAACTACAGAAAGTAGGTTTTTGTAGCGTAGGCTGGCGAAAGGGAAACTGTCGGTAACGTGCTAAAGTTAATGAACACGATGAGATTTTAAATTTAACAGTTTTATGATAATCCTGGCGCAAAAAGTTACTAACATGTAACTATTCGCGAAGTGCGAAAAAGTGATAACCATCAAGGGTCAAAACAAAGAAAAGCAGTGAATTTCAATATAACAACCCAGCACTATTATTCAAAGTCATTATTCACTCGTCGTCCGGCGAGACCGTTCTGATCCGTTTATGAGATCAGAGAAATTTTCAGGTCAATATTGTAAAGCTCAATTTGAAAAGTGCTGACTCGCGCGAGAGTTAGCCAACGTACGTTGATTTATGCTGACAGCGAGAAAGAAAAACGTCCCTTGGGGGAAGAAAGGAGTGTGTCAGAGAGGGAGGGGTGCCCTGTTAACAACACTTGCCAGACATGCCAGCCACGGTCGAGCGGGGAAAAGAGCGTGAAACAGGAATATGGTAAAACGGTTTTGGGGCTGGAAAAAAGCGGTTTGTGTTTACAGGAATCATCTATCGGATGACACACCACACGTTTCCTGTTTTTCTTCCTACTCACGAACACGCGTACTTCGCACGACATATTTGCTTACTACGTGCCATATTTTTCTTCTCGTCTTTCATCACTCACTCCGAGCAACGAATCGACTCAACAGCCACCATTTTCATCGAAACGCTTTGAAACGTTTCGTCATCTACGGTAGCCAAAAAACAATTAAATTTTGGATCAGTAATTTTATTAGTAATGTACGGATGTACATCAAGGTCCGTGCATAATTTGAGTTCGATGGGACTGGAGAAGAGTGGCGTTTTGGAACTTCACAAAAAAACTTTGAAAATCAATATCTTGAAAATTATTACTAGTCGCCAAAAGTCCTTTTAGGGATTCCCTTAGAATATGAAAAGTAAAGCTTATGTAAAGTTTCAGTTCAGCTGGAGGAGGAGAGGCTTTTTGGAACTCTTTTTCGAAATTACAGTGGCCAGAAATATTCAGGGGAACTTCATGCTGCAGTTGTAAATTCTCTTCAATGACAGATTTTCAACAACTGCCAGGCGAAATGTACGACACAATTATTTTCGGAATAAGTAGACGTCAGTGTGTATGTGTGGGTGTTTGGATAGATATTGGGCATCTCTTTCGATCCATCTGTACATCCCTACCCATGAAAACGACGAATGAAGCGTCGGGCGAGGCAGAGAGCCAATCGGAGAATCGTCGAGCCATGCGAATCGGATTAGCCCATTCGAAACGAGATGACCGGATAATTAATAGATTGTGCGATTCACAAACGAGAGGCGGATAATTATTATCCGGTTTATGAACAAAAGACAAACCAACACAATTTATCGACGCTCTCGTACGCTCATTTTATAAATTCATTAAAGTCTCGTTCGACCCCCTTTAAAACGACCGGACAAATACATTATGACTCATACTTGATGCTGAATTGCAATCGCCCGCGATCAAATATTTCTTGTTTCGAAACATCATTTTGCACTGCAAATACTCGGGGGTTAAATTCTACATACGTTTCAACGAAATCGTCACCGGAAATCCTGCAACTTTCATTACGAAAATCCACCCAAATTGGTGCAATTCAATTATGCTTCGGAAACAACGAGGGATGTACGTTTAAAGAGATATATTACAAACTACTTTCGAGGACACTCTTCAACAGCACTAAATTCTTTTTATATTCGATTCACTTTACTTGATTACTCGTTCAATGAAATTCTTTGAAGTTACGAGGAATCGAATTTTACTTCAAAAGCGATTATAAGATTTTCAGGTAATCAAAGATGCGTGCTAATTGTTTCTATGTAATTTTTGTTTGGGTTTTCTTGTGTATCTTCGAAAGTTTGAGGATAAGAGGTACGCAGTCAGAATAATAGAGATGGAGAGGAAAAGAGAGTAAGAATTCATAAGAACTACTGTATATTTTATTCACTCCCTTACTCGCACTATCTCCTTTCCGCGCCGTAGAATATTAAGATGAAATCTTGTCTCGTTAAAAGGAACGCTTCGTTAAGCGGAAACGTTATCGTCGTTTTATATGCTAAGAGGTGGCTTGACGAGTGGTCCCGCTATCGCTTTCTTATTCGTAATACATATAGAGTAATATCCATGGAGGAACGTATACACGAACCCACGTGTACATACAGTATATTTAATGAGACTCCTTGAGGAAGGCGTTAGTCTACATAACCAAGCTTGACGTTTCTATACATACACACTACGTTTCCCAACGTTAGCTCTTATTTGGCCTGGTCGGCCGCTGAAAAGGTAAAACCAAGGCAAGTGACAGCTTCGCACACTACTTTTGATCCGAGTGGGGTTACCAAGAGACAGGACGGGCAGGAAGAGCGCAAAATGAAGACCGAAAAAGGGAACGAGGCCGAGTTTGAGATGCTCTACTCCTCGGAGAAGCCTTCAACGAAGATGAAAACGCGCTCCCTTTTCACATCGGAAAACCCGCGGTGTGAAACTTCTTCACCGCTTTCAGCCGCAAGAGAGAGAGTGCCTCTCGTAATGCTCGTTCATTTGTATGCCGATGGCTTGGAAGTGTGAAAACGTAACCTCTACGCGAGCTCTTCAATGGTAGGGTAGGTCAAGCCATTTTCCTATTTAACGGGCCATTTATGAAATTAATCGCTGACAAACGGAAGGACGTAATTCGAGTCGTTTCCCGTTTTGTCAGAAGATAGCTGTGAAGTCCTCTCGTTTTTTGAGGATGCGCGTTTGAAAGAGCTTGCGCATGCATGAATATGCGGGTGTGTTTATTACGCAGGGTATGTTGGGCTCCGCTGGGCTGCATCCAAAAGAACAGGCGTTGAACAGGCGTTCGTATCGTCTCCTCCAAAATAGATATACCGGTGGAATATTTTTAGTAGTTTTAGAATTTCATACTATTTTTATATTCTTTGGAATTACTACGTTTTCGTTTGAATTTATAAACATTGTTATGGGAATAAATGTATATAAAAATACGTCACATAATCAGCAGCAAATTTGGCCCAGTTAATGTTACATAATGTAGGCACGAGATAAAATGATCATTTATTAATCATGTTTATTCTAGTTTTTCAATATTTGTCCGAAACAAAAAATTGAAAAGATTATTAATCGGTATGAAAAAAAAAAACATTTTTGATTTTTGAAAACGCTTATTTTCAAAATATCCATACTATTCCATTCTTTTGGACCACTCGGTTCCAGGATGGCTTGTACGTATCGTTTATCGGGTTATGTAGATTTCTCGTTGGACATTCAGCCACGTATAGACGCCCACATGGACGAAAGAATAATCCCAGAAATTTAACACGGGCAGCTTCGAGGATAACGCCATTTTGGTCGCCGGTCGTCGACGTAACGTACGTATTCTCCTCTACCTTTAGTCTCTTGACTAGGTTGGATTAATTTTACAACGCGCCATATAAGACCCACGAAAGAGAGACGAAAGCCTATGAGAGAAGCCAGGGCTCGGAAAGGGGTTGGGGTTTCGTTTTAAATTTTAATGAATGGAAAGTCTCGTGAAAGCGTATGTCGGATGAGACCATTACCGGGTGGACTTTTCCGTTCCTTCAAACGACGGGCGTACACTTTGAGTATCGCTTTTTACCTCTGTCCAGCGCTATCTCGTTCACGATGACGTTTATACTCTGTCACTCCTCGTAAGCGCGAAATTAAGGGTCAGTAAAAAAGTGCGATAATACTGCCCTTTGTCAAATATCCCAGGACTAAACGTCACTATGGTAGCTTAAATCTTGGACGATCTTTACAACGTAATATCTCCTAACCTGATGACTCGTCAATGAGAGCGATTATAAATAATTGTTGGATTCGAAATTAGCCCTCGTATAGTTTCGTTTCGTTGTTAATATGAAAAATTAAATCATCACAAATTCTTTAACATTTACAGATCGATAGTTCTTGATAGAATAATTATTTTTTATTTTTTTCACGAAATAATTTAGTAGATGCGAACACGTGAATTTAACACTGAAGAGTTTCGATAAAATTTGAATTTTTTACAACGAAGCATTTTTTATTGGTGAAAAAATAAATACAACAATTCAAAATATATAAATATTGAAATTGATAAAAATAATACAGAAGAAAAATTACTTTTCAGACAATTTATAAATATTGCTATAGCGAAGTCACCTAATATAGTAGTGCAATTATTTCAACGATAAAAATAAGTTATTTCTTATTTCTTAATAAAAAAAAAACAAACGTTCTCAGGCTAGATGCCTGATAACGTTTGTTTTTTTTTTTTTTACATAGAGCAATCAAAGCCAAAACGAAGCATGTTACGCACCCCAGTATAATTCTCAGTTCGGCCCGTGCTTTTTGATTTTCGAGATTTCACGATGACAATTAAATGTCGCGATAAAGAGCGCTTCCTTCCTTTGGTCGTGCGAGCAGCAACGTTCTGTACCAAAGGCGACGTTGAAAGAGAGCCGAGAGGAATTATGAGTCAAAGGGATGCGCGATATAACACGGGGCGTAGTAAAATTTGCAAAGTCTCGCTGGAGCAAAGCATCGAGGGGATTCACGTCCGTACACTTCAATGCTGAAACGATTAAAGTTTTAATGATCGTCGTTACCGGCTTGAAATTTCGTCGGATAAGCCTCTGTCCTCCAGTTTCTCTTTCACTATATATATATATATATTTCTCTCTCTCCTTTTCCTTCACTCATCCTCTCTCTCGGTAACGCATTACCGCACTTTGTGACTTGCGTAAAATTCTGTTTCACTTAAATTAACAAAAATAACGCAAAAAAAAAATCTTACTCTTTTTGCTTCATTCGCAGCACACCAAAAATTTGATAAAACGTTTGTGTATGTGTGTATGTGTGTCAGCGTAAATTCAGGTATTTATGCTTTATAAGAGCTGTCTTTAAGGGAATAGAGAAACACGCCTCCGATCATCTTGAAATTTCGAAACTGATGCTCTCACAAACGGATGAACCGATTGGGATGAAACTTATTGTGTGCATTCAGAACACTGGCTTAAATTAAAATCGGAAATACTTGGATTCTTGACCTAAGTACCTTCCATTCTCATGTTCTTTTATGAGTTCTGTAAGATTTTGTTTGTAATTGATCGTAGAATAATTAATTTCATTCGTAGTAGCTCAGATGCTACGACTTTTTAATATTTCGCGGGCTACGTATATTTTAATGTTACATTACAATACGAAATTCCAAAATAATACATTCTTAAGAAATGAAATTCCTATAAAATGTCTAACTAAAATACGTAACTCCTAAATAATGCGTTCCAAAAATCTAAAATCTAAATCTAAAATATAAATAATGTGTTTATAAGATATAATATTCCTGTATTATCTATTCTGAAAATATGAAATTCCTGAGAAGTAATTTATTCATAAAATATGAAATTCCTGTGCCTTCCGGTATTCCTGAATAAAAATATATAAAGAATGCGAGGCTGTGACGAAATTGAAATATCCGTAAACGCCTTTCTTTCTCGTTCTTCCTTCGAGTCTCTTTACCGCTCTTTCCGATCCATCTCTCGATTTACACATCACACTCGAAAAGTCGCGAACAGCGAAATCGCGAGTGTTCGAGAAATTTGTCTCGAAAATTGCTGACGTGCAATAGATGGCCTCATCTGGTGTCTTTCAGGCACTGATAATTAAATTTTCACGGAAAGGTGAACACACTCTGAAATTGAAATATGAATATCATCGTGGAAGATTCCCGATCATTCTTCGGGAGTTAACGTTCCGGAACGAGGAATAAGCGACGATGTATCAGCCCGGAGTTATGAGAAAAAAGAAAAAAAAAAAAAGCGATACGACTCGACAGGAGTATCGAGACTCGAAGAGGAATTTCGTAATTGCGTTCTCACGAATAGTTGAACTTTCAAAGGTTATTTTTAATCGACGTTGCTAGTTTAAGCTGATCAAATTAACATTTTTGATTGGCGAAGCTCCCTACTACAGAACTTTCAGTCCGATCGAGTTCTGCGAAGAGTTGAAGGGCTCGTCGTGTCGAAAAGTTCTCAAGTAGAAAAGTCGCGCAAACGCTAGTTAACTCCGTTTAAATATATACACCAGGCACACGACAAATTAATTATTCGTAAATATAAACTGGAGCGTAAGATACACCGTTTGCTCCAATTATCCGTTGAAAATACTTGCTCTTCATTAACTCGAAATATTCCAGTCGGAGTATTAATTACTCCTCGCAGTTCTCTAATAAATTCTAACCTACAATTGAATACGCCAAACCTTGTTACGCATCCCACGTTTTTTTTTTCTCGTTTCTTTTTTTCACCCGGCGTATAAAAATTTAGTCGGTGTCTGAATCGAATTACAAACTTCAAAGTTTGCAACGTACGGAAGCACCCGTGCACAAATTGGGCATATCTGAATCAGACTAAATTGCCGGGAAGGTAGAAAAATATTTTTCGCTAATGACTGTACGCGAGCTCAGTTTTCTCAAATTTGGTCACGTCGTAAACGTTTATTTTTCGTTACTTTTCATCGCGGAGAGCTCCACGATTCTAGCATTTTTAATCTATCATGGCGACGTGTTAATGGACCGTAACATCTGGCCAAAGTCTCTCATTTTCCAAAAGTGTGGACGCGAACGGTTCGGGATATAGGGGAAGGGGGGAGGGGGCAAGAACTCATACAAGGCAATAGACGTGGTTATACAAAATGCATGCATATGCAGCCCTTGTTTTTTATCCCTCCCTTTTCCCATCTCTGTTCTCCTCTCAACTTATAATATACTGTATATATATATATATATATATATATACATACATGTGCATAGAACTTGTAAATTACGAAAATTAATACACTGTTCGCTCGGAGAGTTAGAAACTCGAGCGGCAGTATTAAAAGTGAGGAAAAGTTTTGCGGAAAATAGTTGAAAATCAAGTAATATTAGGAGTGGATGAGCTCCAATGACTTTTTTTGGGTATACAAAATTTACAAAAAACATGAGAATATTTCCAATATCTAATTTCCAATATTTGAAATATTTTCCAAATCACGAAACCCTATGAAAGGAAATATAATTTTTTCAGCTTGGGTAAAAGTCTATAGAAAAATGACATCGCTGTTTATTTAAATATTTGCGATACATGGGATTATATAAATACACGTGTGTTTGAAAATAACTTTGTGTTAAAAAAAAAATAGTGAAAACAGGTTTGATCCAAATTGTGCACGGTGGCTAAAAAAAAATGACCGGATTCGAAAAGAGTTGTAATTATAAAATTTGAAGGGTGAAAAATGTTCTCACGGGTCATTTATTTCCTTTGGGAAATTTCGAAAGCTATTGGTATGGCGGTAACGAGAAGGGATCAGAGGGGTGGGGGATGTGCATCAATGTTATGTGGATAAAGAAACGTAGAGCTTCGCTCTACACATAGAAGCTCCGGCTTCCGGAAGCGCGAAGATATTCCGTACGTTATCTTGTTCTTCGCACGAATTCCTCTCGGTTTTTCCAACACGCTTGATCCAATAACTCGAGCAGCATGCTTGATGAGCCCGCGGGAGCATCTACGAGACTCGAATAGACGAAGCAACGGCGTTACACGCCGTATTTCGTTTCTAGGTAGCACACTGCGCCGTGTTGAATTCACGAGGCGTATGGATTATTGCAGAATACTTATCCGCAGACTGCATCACGTTGGACATTTTTCGAGAATAACGGCAATGTGTTACAAGCCTAAAGAAAATTATTTTCGAAAGAAAAATCCAATTTTTATATAATTTTTTTATTATTACTGTAATCGAGAAAAAATATACTCGAATAAAATACTAATACAAAATACTTGTAACAAAATTTCAAAATATACCTTTTGCAAAATTACAAAATACTTGCAACCCATCACGAAAACGAAATTATGTAATTTTGCCTTTAAACTGAAATTTCATCGCGTAGGTATATTTATTCGTTTTTATTTTTTATAGCTTCCGTTTCCTAATTGACGGTATGTGAAAATCGCTGTCATTTAATGAAAATTTTATTTCCTTATAAACTTACAGAAAAAAAGTTCGCAGGCCTAAAAAAAGATAGTATTCCAAATTACCTTCAGTTTCTCTACCACTACGAAACTTACCTCGATCAAGGAGGTAAGAAAAATCGAAATCCCCGCCGCAGACAAATCTCAACTACCCTCGAACTCCGCCATTTTGTTTATTAACAGTCGAGCGGAGCTCCCGGTCTCGAAATCCTGAGCGTTTCTCTCCGCAAATTCATGGGGAATCTTCGGGCGGATGTTCGGGCGCCCAAGAGCCGCAGTAGTTAGGGTCTGCGTTCGAGCAGACCGCGTAGTACGAGCCCGATCTAACTCACTCCTGTAATTGCACTCTGCTGTGGTGGCGGTTTTGAGTATCCTCAGGGAGTCTCTCAACAAACCACCAACCAAGGTAGTCCCGTAAATTTTCGGAGAAACGTGACAATGCATATATAACTGCGGATCCTCTCGAGAAAAGAGCGAGAGGTGCGACGTGAGAAGTGTTTTGACAACCGTGTTGATGCACTTCGCGCTATTTCAACAAATTCCATTATAGGGAATAGTATACCTGACAGTTAAAGACGATAATGGTCCTCGATCTTCTCATGAAGCTGCCCTTTAGGCCCTGATGTATGCATCACTGGTATCGCGTCTTTGACATTTTTAAGAACGATTTCGAAGCTCCCATTCTTGAAATGCAACGAAAAACAATGATTTATTTATTTATCAATTCCTTTTGACGATTCAAGATGCTAAAATCGCCCAAACGTTTGTAGGTTTTTTAAAATCAATAATTCGCCAACTCTTTTTGTAAGAAAAGAAAGGCTTGGGTTATCCTTATTATTGATAACAAATATTATTGATTCTTTTTTGATTATTGATTAAAGTGATTTATTTGATTACTGACTTTTAAAGCCCATATTATTGATCACATCCGTATCATCGTCACCCAGCTATTTTTGGTTTCCATGGGACAGACACCTCTGAGGGTTTCCCCCCCTTTTCTAGTGGACTCCCGTATCCCGTTTTCGGCGAGTCCCAGTTGTGTCGCGAACTCCGTAAAACCGCTGCCCGCTCAGTAGTCGACCTGCGAATTCATGCGCGGTTTAACGGTCACCCGTTCGGGCATATTGGTGCAAGCGACCACCGATCGACGCGGGAGAGGACTGAAGCCGCACAGTGACCGCGTTCCCGCTGATGTCGGTTATCAACCTAGCTATTTGATCCGCAAATGAGTTTCCACGGAGTTGAGTCTTACGGCTGAAGATTCCATTAAAAAATAATTCATCAATTCAAAAATAATTATCCGGTTTTCACCCAATTTAAATTGATTAACCTTTCAATTTTAAAAATCCGCTTTTTTGGTTGTTAAGGTATATAGTATTTAATAAAATTGACAGTCCTTGAAAAAAGACAAATTTACATTTGTTTAACCATACCACGCACATTCGTTTAACCCCGCGTCCTGAAAACCGGTTTTTTAAATCCACGATACGTAAATACTCGAAGCCTCCAACATGTGGGAACTCAATCCCGGTCGTCACCGAAGAACGCGGCTGCGAGGTCCCCAAATCCCTCGTGTTCGTACGACTCGCACGCTCCATGGATCTTCAGTGGTTTCTGGGATACACCGTTGCAATTTGAACCGCGATATATCCACGTATGAAGTGCGTATTGATTGCGATGAATTTACGAAAGGTCGTATCTTCAGATGGTTTTGAGATGTCTGAAGTTGGAACATGGGTCTATCTGACATTGGCACAGTCATGGCACACACCAGACCCATCTATATTCGCAGTGTAGATCCCCTGGTATATATAACTGTACAGGTACATTACCCTCGTTTTGTGTACATACGAGTACATATGCAGACAAGTGGAACGTTATCCTAGAGGTAGGGTGGGTCGAGCTGTTTCCACTGTTCGTAGGGGCTCTCTTCTACACCCCTCTATGCTCCTCCATCCCAAAACTTGCCATCGGGGGTATCCGAAATTATTGCGGAATACGAGAATCCCTGAAACCCCACGCCAGGTTGTTCTGTCTCTCTGTCTTTGTTTCTCCCTGTACTACCACTCTAGGGATATCTTAATGTCCCTAATGTTACGTGTATATCATGCATACATACGTGGCTTCGCGTTAGAGTACAGCCTCAAGGCGAAATACGTGTAGTTACGTCTATTATACGGGGAGAGCTTACTTCGGTGACAATCGTGACTTCCAGGACTCCTACTGACTCTCTCATATTTTCTGCAAACCTCGGTATGTAGAAAGGTATTTTCAAAGAGTTTTACGTCCTTGAAATGAACCACCTATTTGTACGGACTTCGGAGACTGGCTTCGAAACAGCTGGATGTTTTGATAGCCAAAATTGCATTGGTTTAGTCACGTCGAAATATCCTTTTCTATAAACCCACACGTATGTGTGCTTTTACAGTATATTTTGGAAAGTCCGATTCGTATTGTATAGAATTGATATCGGGCGTTTGCGTTCGTTCGAGTGCAAAATTCCAGGCAATCTCTTGTTTTCTCTCTGAGAACCTCTCGCGGGCCTCTACCT
Organism: Ophioninae sp. A BG-2022a; assembly: GCA_030523105.1. NCBI lineage: Eukaryota > Metazoa > Arthropoda > Insecta > Hymenoptera > Ichneumonidae > Ophioninae sp. A BG-2022a. Next base: position 14,320 of record JAPYZI010001517.1, read on the forward strand.
CCGGTTCTGTAAATCTCTCTTTCTATTTGTTTATTTATCCACTTTGTATTATTATTATTATTTTCTTCGATTTCCCACTTCATATTATTTTACCCTACTTTGTCACGAATTCTATGAAAAGTTATGGTACTAGATGAGATAAGTAATTACATGCGAAATTTTTCAGAAACGCTGTTATTGATATTTATGCACGGTGCTCTTAAGGAGCTACAGCTCAAGGGCACGAAATAAACGTTCTCTCTCTATCTCTCTCTCTTTCTTTCTTTTTTCCATTTAATTCTTGTTTACTTATTTTCTTTCATTTTTGTATTTTTGAAAATTTTCAACATAAGTGGTCTGCCAGTATTGCGTGTTATTTGTATTCAGCATTATTACCTAAAATAGTATTATTATATTTGGTTCGCGTGCCGAAGGAAATTTGTTCCTAGAGCTCTAATAAACTATCTCTCTCTCTCTCTCTCTCTCTCTCGCTCCCTCTCTCTCTAGAGGAGCAATAACTAGTCACTTATTTGTGGCTAGCAAATAAGCTCTCCATAAGCCACACGACCTTCTGCTTTCCGTGTTTAGTTAACGGGGTAACACGACTGTATGAAGTTGCACGGAGAGAATTCACGTGCGAAACGTACGCGCGTAGTGATACGACATATGTGCTCGTATGAGAGTCAGAGAGCTCTCCTATGAGTTATCAGCAACATGTTATGAAGTTTATTTTGCTCGATGGAGGAACGAGCTCGCGGCCATATTGTTCGTCCCACTGATCCTTCAATTACATATATAAATCCTGCACGGTTGGTATACACGTTAAACGTACATCGGGAAATAAAAATCCACTTTAATTAACCAAACGTGCGGCCACGAGTGAACCACCCACCAGCATCGAGTATAGCCACTGCACACAAAAACACATGCCTCCAACGTTGCGAAAGCGAATTACGCTAATTGTGTTTCGGAATGATTCAATGGCAGTTCCGTTTGCATGGAAAAACGAATGTTTGAAAAATTGTCACTAATTAACATTATTTTCAATTAACTCCCGTGATCCAGCTCGGCCCGTAGAAATTTTACGTGAAACAAGCTTTTATTAACTCTTTATTGGGTCAAAAATGTAATCACGTTACAAACGGATTTTAGTTCTTATTATTTCGCTGTTTTGATGCATCGTTTAATTAATGGAATCTTTTTTGGTCCAATCAGCATTCGTCGAGTTAATTTAACATATTTGTTATCGTTATTAAAAACGGTTGAAAAATTACTGAAGCTACAGAATTAATCACATCGATAAAAGGAGGGTTTCTGAAAATTCCGATATTTAACATGAGTGACGCAATTTAATAATATAAAACAGCAATATTATAGGCCATGTATGTATATTTTTTAAATGTTTCTATTTTTTTATTTTAGGTACAGTACACAAGCAAAAATGGTCGACACGGGTACGGGCACTCTTTACATCATTGGCTCGTTCAAGAGGATGACCGTCGATCCGGATTTTAAGGTACACCATGAATCCATTAATCTTTGCTTAATAGTTTCCAAACAAACGAAACTAAACTCCCTCAGTATATTTTACTTATTTTAATAAGTAATTAAATTTTAATTCGCCCGTTTATCATTTAACTATTCGAAATAGAAAAAGATATTTCATGATTCACCTTTTTACACCCCCAGAAACGATCGGTAAATACAAAGGTATAAAAATGAGAAAAATCTTAACACACCTGAAAAAAAATTGTCAATATACCACGTAGGGTACTTGAACATTGGAAAAATTTTGTCACGTACGTTTTCATATAGAGGAGAATGGTATCACATACTGAATGCTAAACTAGATGCTATTGTGCAGCAACGTACCTTATTGTATATGACACATATACATATATATATATATATATATATATATATATTTATAATATATATTTATATATATATATATATATTCATATTCAGTATGGTCGATCGAATGACGTACGCATTTTCGAATGTATGTTTCATTGCATCGTACATACCTTTTTTCTAGAACTCCATTTATATATATATATATATATATGTTTATAAATAGAAAAATAATAACTTCCTCAGATATTTTTTTAATGCATTGAGAAAACTGGAAAGAAGTTTAACCTTGGAAGTCAGAAAAATAAACAAATGAATTTATATATATATATATATATATATATATGGATATATATACATATATATATAACACAGAATTTTTACGAGCACGACCACGTAGGAAAACATCATCGTCCTTGTTGTCCCCTTCCTGTATACCTCGAGTTGAAGCTTACCCAAATTTTCTCTCTCTCTCTGTCTCTCTCGTCTTTCTCTCGGAACACAAGCTCTTTTCATTGTGCTCTCGCCTTGAAACCGCTCTTGTATTCTCGTACCCGTGACCTGCTATCCCGAGTTGCACTACATAGTACAATCCCACAGCCGTCCACCCGTCCACGTAAATATCGACTTGCAGCGAGCAACTATGGAGGTAACCCACATCCCATTACTTATTAAAGCGTGTAACGATGTTCCTTTTGTTCATGGCAATCGTAAATGTATACATAAAGCGGGAGCAACCTGTAATTCCGTTATATTTTTTCACAGTACTGCTAAATTTCATTGTTTCTTTTTGAAACATTTTGATGCGAATATTTGGAATAATTTTTCAACATTTTTAAGCTATTTTTTTTTAATTTACTATGGAAAAGTTTTAGATAATTTATCAACTTCTATACATTTTTCTTTTCGTACCTTTTTTCAACCTATTTAACAAAATATTTTTTGAAAATTTCCGATGCGAATTTTTAATTCATTTTTCAAATTCTATAAAAAATGACTCGTTATTTTCATTTGCAAAACTCTGGGCATTATTTTTTTTTACTATTGTAAATAGGTATTAGGTTGTAATTGTCGAAAACGCGACGAGAATATGAGATGCACAAAAAATAAAGTATCAAATTGGAGACACCGAGTACATTTGCGTCAAATACAAGAATTCCTTTTATATATATATACATATAATAAAATTCTTAACGCTGCTGGAATGTGACGCATAATAGAAGTGGAGCTTGGAGTAGGGCGGGTTGGAAGAAAACGTGATTTAGATGAAAGAATTTTTTATCCAGTTTTTTTTTCGACTCTTGTTATGGAGTTTACTCTCCCATATTTCATACGTGCATACGTATGCATGTGTATACGTGGAAACGACACACGAGGCATTCATTGTACCATATACGTTCGTGTTTGCGCGATACGTATAGACGCATGGATATGCGTGAGTACATACGAGAAGTAATGTACTTTCAACTCCATATCGTGCAGTACCATGTCAAGTACGTATTTTGATTGCTATTCACGAGTAAATATACATAGGTTTGCGTCCTGTACCCTGCAACTTGAGTTGTATACTTTACGTGTAATAAGCACGTTAATAGTAGGCCACGAACGCGATACTTTACACGTACACTATTCAAAATGTTTGCTCGATTTAGCTATGGGAACTCTGTTCGATTGAAATCATTTTCTTCTTTGCCTCATAACGATGCGATCATTAGAAATTTATTGCTATTGATTTGTTTGGCTTCGTTTGGGTTCCTCAAGAAAAAGATTCCTCAAAAAAATTGATTGAATACGTATTAGATCGAAATCTATAATTTAAATAATCTTCACTCCTGTATAATGAAATCAACAATTAAAATCAATTAAATAGCATTTTTAATAACGATTTTATATTTCGAAATATGGAATTGTTATAAAAAATGATCGAATATCGAAAGTATTGGAAGCACATCAATTTATTATCAATAGTTATAAAAAATAATAATAATATTGATAATAACAATTAATAAATAAGTACAAAATACAAAATAAAAGCTCTAGAAAAATACTCTCAAAAAATACGAAACGCTTTCCATAATTGTTGTTATTCCAGATATAAAGTATCCATGAATTATTCATTAAGGTTAAGATAATTGTTATAATTTTTTTACTCGGTATAAAAAAATACGCATCAAGATTCGAAAATTCAAAAACTGTCCCATTCAGGATAGAACGATGCTCCTTCAATATTTTATTTTTTTTTTAACGAAAATATTGATCCAACTCCACCAAGCAGGAAGCTCGGAGCTTTTTTATTTTCATGGGGAATGTTTGACGACTTGACGAATATTAAAAAATGCGGATAATATACGAGATTCTACACTGAAAGTACCGTTTGATTTATCGCAACTGTATTATTAAAACATTGATTTATTTATGATCGTCACGTACGATAGGCAGAGGAGGAATCTTGAGCTACCGCTGAAATAGATATTGCCATGTCTGTTGTACATGAATATACGTTTGTCGGTAACAGCCGGAAGTTCCATGTTGGCCAGGTTTGACGGAAAGGAGAGGGGGGTGGAGTAACGTTGAACTCGATTATATTACCTTCGCGAGATAAACCCAATTCGCTGGATTCCCTTTCCGATTACGCTATTCTCATCATTCACTTTCCCTGGGGGTTAAAGAGGAAGAAAAAGGTCTGAAGGGAGGGGGAGAGGATAACCGAGAATAAGCATATCGCGTATGGACTCGAAGCCTGAGGGATTAATTCTGCTTATTAATTAATGAGACTCCGATATCAAACATTATCCACTCTCGTTTGCATATTTAAGCTTCTCTTTCCGGAATAATTATTTGATCTCTACTCATGAAATTACTTACAGGAGAAATTACATTGTGTGTTTTTTTATTATCAATTTACAATCGACCCAAACAGAAAATTTATTTTATAGCCTCTAACAAATTCACGATGACATATGTTTTGTCGCATACTTGTTTTTGTGTTTTTACGATTGACAATGAAATTCAGTTACTGAATGAAATGAATTTTAGTAACTGGGGCTTTTCCTTGTCTCGATGATGACGAGTTTTCCGATGTTCTGTTCACAGTTGTATCTAACATCGAACGTTTCTTCGAGTGACTTCAATATGGGCTACAGTATGACGGGTACACTGGAACGGGGCTGCAAAAAAACAAATACATTTCAGATGACCCATTTCGCAGTGATACGAAGGCGTGATTACGAAAAGGCCTACGAGGATCCAAACCCTACCTAGTGTCCGTCCACACCCACACTCTCCGAGTGTGGGGATTGCGAACACTACACGTAGGGTATGTCATTTGTATCCTATTTTCCGTTCACGAATCGACGTTTTTTTTAAATATTTTATCATCGAATTTTCAGTTTTATTCGTCACTTTTTTACGTTTCGGGACTCGGGTGTGAAATGTATTGGCAGTCGAGCGGCGAGCGAAAACAGCGAAGTTTCGAAGATAAAAAAAAAGGTCGATCCCGTTGCTGATGCGATAAAGATACGAGCTCGGGAAAAGTAGCAGCGATTTGTGTTTTGCAAAACAAAAAAAATGTAATAATTTAACGACTTTAAATAATTCACAAAATAGTCGATTTGAGTTGAACGAGGAGAAGATTGACGGTGAAGGACGCGTGTTACGAAATACTCATTCCTTATCGCTGGAATGCCGTCAATGAGTTGAATTTTTTAATCGTCCCTCCTCGACGTATTTATACACGTATTTCCGTTCCTCTCCGGATCTGAGATATATATAGAGCGATAATAAAATCGCGAAAAAGCCGCTTACCAAATCGCAAATGAAACGACGAATTCTAGTCGGGGAAACCGAAATTCACACTATGAGTTCATTAATATCGAGACGCGCCGTTCGGCGCGTGCACTAGTCGATAGGAAATTAAATCAGGAGAAAGAAATTTAAAAAAATCTAGATATTGACGATAATGATTTATCTGGTCTCGAGAAACGAGAAAAAAAAAATCTTTAACGAGTCCGAGACACCCCAGCAGCTACCGAGCCAAACGTCCATTGATAGTCTCTAATTTAGGAGGAATAAATGATCGAATTGTTTAGGTGGATAAAATTATTGTAAATGTTCGAACGTTGAGGAGCGATCGATGATGGCAAAATGACTCGTCTGTCTGTGTGTGAGTGTGTGTGAAAGTGAATATGATTAAAAAGAAAAAGCTCAACGAGGGCAATTACCTAATGAGCCGGAAAGGGTGAAAAGTATACAAAAAAAAGTGATTGAAACTTAACCAAAGTACTAGCTCGTAAGTCAACGATATTCGGAAAGACATGTTTTTTTTTTTCTTTTTTTTGGATCGAGGTTGAAAAAAAGAAACGAAGGAAAAGAAAAAAATGTGGCAGCTCCTGTTCAATGATAAGATTATCGATATCAACAATAATCGTAAGAATTATATTGTAATAATAATAATAAGCGGACGCCAAGGGCTTTTCTCTAGAACGAGTGGACGGGAAAAAGTCTCGCGATTTTTCGTACGGGCGCCTGCATCGAAGCTTCTCCCTCGTCGCTTAATTAATGCACGAGGAGAAAATAACGCTACGATTAGGAAACGAACAAAGTCGCACTCGATAATTTATTTTTGCTAACGTGTAGGAAGTTTGCGCGCGCGCACGCGAGACCCGCGTAACAATCAAAATAAAACGTAATCGCAGCAGGCGCCCATGATTAATCTCGCTTCGCGGAGACGAAGGCAGTATTCTTCTCTTATCATAGTTGCATTGAAAACAACGAATTCTTTGGGGCGAATTGAATTCCGAAACGGATTGAATAATTGACGGGTGAAACGAATTGAAAAATTGAACGACGAAATAAATTTAAAAATTCAAGGACGAACGAAATTGAAAAATTGAACGACCAGACGAATCAAAGAATTCGTTTCGTTTCTCGAAAAGTATTAATTTCGTTTTTATTTCAAATGATTTTTTGGACAATGAAACGAATTGAAAAATTAACCGGTTGTAGAAAAGTACAGACCATTACGATCGTTTTCCTTATTTTATCGATATCCACGTTTACTCAAAACTGCAAATATATTTCATCGTTATCAAATCAAAAGTGCTTTTTTTGCTAGAAAATAGGCCGCTCGTTATAACCGAAATGATTTCCGGAATAGTGTTTTTGCCACGTCTTTGCTGAGCGAGATAATCAATTGGCGAGTGTTGTGCTCAACATGTGGAATTCGACGATAATCGTCTATTTAAATGTTTAGAAATGTAAATACTACATATGCGTATATATAAATATATGTTGCCACATGGTGAAATTTTGAGAGCTCTAAAGCCAGGTAGAAGTAATCCTCTCGTTCGTTTTCCACCCTCGATGATGAACCATTAGTGCGTTTAATAAGCGATTTGAACCATTTACCTCATTATTAACCCATTTGTGGTCACACGATGAATCTCCGAGATGTGATGGAAGCTGGTCTCTCCGTCGCTTATTCTCACGTTTGTTTACTCATTACTCTGCTGGCAAGAAAAAGAAACAAATATTTAAAAAAAGATAAATAATAATGAGGAGACTAGCCGATTCAAATTACTTGCTAATTGAACGAGATGATAGTTCGCACTCAAAGGCGAGAGCCGACCAGGAGGGTCAGCTTCACGTAGCTTTAGAGCTTTCAACATTTTGCCATGTGACGTATGTATATATATGGATGTATCGGATAGTTTCATCTCATTAATCCGCAGCTTTGCTCAAGGCGCGCACCTAATCCGTAAAATCGAGTATGCAGATACATCGGTATCGGCAAAAGTACCACTATTATCCAACCGATCCACGCTATTCCCGATCATCCCTCGTAATTTGTGAATTCGGTCCTGTGCCAACGCCAAAATCCACTACCAACCGCGTAAATTGATTCGGATATGGTATTGGGTTCTGTTTCGTTCGAACACGCGTTATATCGTTAATTGCCTGACGAACCAATACTAATTCAGACATCAATCGGGAAATCGAAAATGTTGACGAATCCGGCAGTAAACGTTATTGGAAAAAGAAAATAGTCTTGGGAAAATTGCTGGTAATGACAGTCGATTTGGAAAATAATTTAGCAAACTTTATTATTCCACGAACGAAATACTCGTTATTGAATGGTAAAATGAACGATTATTTTATTTTAATTATAATCTGTATCGCAGAAAAAAACTGTTATTTTTTCGGAATATTTAGATTTTGCAAAATTATGTCTCGCGGAAATTATTGTTGTTTTTTAATTGTTAAAAAACCATTTCTTTCGCTTCGAAAGGATGGTTCATTTTTTATTTTGTTTCTAAACAGTTAATTCCAAAAAATAAGAAATTCTTCTGTGTCCGCAGTTACGAAGATTTTCCCTAATTCCCCGTTAAGTCTCTTTCCTAGATTCGTTTTGTAATTACGGCTTAAGAGACTTAGATATGCTTTACGGTAAGTGGTATAGAAATTGCAAGAGACCTTTCGTCCTATAGATCGAGGTAATAAAAATATTATCACTGGAGCCGAAGCACGAGAGAGAATTTTAGTATAGTGATATTCATAGTGATATTCACGTGGATTCGCGTCACAGGGTTTAAATGCGGCTATCTCGACAAGATCGATCTCAAATTATATATGTGTGTATTGGTGTATATACCTATATATATATATATTCAAATACACACATATATACACATATAACATATTCGGCCTCATCTTCTAATCCAATGTATTACGACAAAGATTCGAGGCACGAAAAAACGTATAAACATTAAAAACGTAAAATTATTTTTATCTCTGAAGTGACTGTACATTTGGAACGATCGAGGGGATCGATCTCGTCGAGAAAAATAAAGAAGCTCTCTTCTCTCGAATTTCGAGAATAACTGTCGCGTTATGTGTCAAAAAAAAATAATTAAATAAAAACCGGAAATGAATTAGGGATATGATATATTCGTGAATTACCCGTCGATGTTTAGTGATCTCGTTACGAGGCTTTAGGCACACGGTTTCTCTAGTCTCTCAGCTTTATCGATTCGAAAATACGATACGCAGCGAAAAACCGATTTCTATTTTTCTTACAGAAACAAAAGATGACACATCGAATATAAAATACATATGTTTTCGTTGTGGTAAAAATAGACGTTCCCATCAGGATTTCATCATTAAAGATATCGTTGTGTGAATTTTCTTTCGCACATTCAGCTTTATTACGCGTCGCAGCTTTTCTTCCCCAGTCGTGACGCGTTGACGACATTTCTTTTCGCATTTTCACGGGTCGTTTTCTCGGTACATATACAAGTATATATGGGATCGTATTTCCCGCAGATTTCGCCGCTAATGGTCACGTCAGAAGTTCCCTCTCTCTCTCTCTATCTCTCCCGCTCTGTTTCTCTCTTTTGGTCAGCACTCGCATTATTTTATGCCAGTAGTTACTACACGCCAACGTGTCTGACTCGCGGCCAGATAAATTTGCGCTGGACCATTTGCATTCACGGATTAACGCTCGCCGGCTTCTCTTCTCTTCTCCCCCGTTACCCCGTACTGCGAACCTTGTCCGTTGTGGTTTGTTGCCGGAATATATTATACTCGATTTAACGATGCATTTCATTCGCAGTACCAGAGACACGGAGAAAAAAAAGAGATGGAGGGAAATAAAGAAAGAGCGGGGAAAAAAGAGCAATCAGCTTTTCTTTTTTCGTCGTTGACGCGAACCTCGTCGCGTTCAGGTTTGGCTTCCCGTCGTTTTTTTTTTTGACTCACCAAAAATCGCGGAAGTAATGAAATATCTTGAAACGATTTTTTACCAGTTGTGCCAATTATGAAAACTTAGGAACATAATGATTCTGAAGTTTTCTTCGTTGTTATGCAACAAGAATGAATTTTTTCTAACCGTTCGATCCTTTTTTGCCAATTTGAGATCCCAGAATTCCCAAAACTTTTTTACGAGAAATTCGCGACTTCAATTTTTGACTTAAAAAGAGCTCGTATGGGTTTTTTAATTAGTAACTTATAACCTCAATTTTTAACTAGAAGAACTCGTTTATTTTTTCTTATTAGAAATTCATAACCTCTATTTAAAAAAAATAACGCTTTGGGTAATGATAAATATAAATTCGTGAAAAATGAAAAAAAGTATATCGTTACAGCAAAAGGATGCTTCAAAGTCATCCAAATACCACGATACTTCCTATATTCATTTTATTTTTGAATGATTTTTTAAATTATTTCTTTTGAAGGCAAATTTAAATTGACCTACGTTAAATAAAAGGATATTTTTGCAATTATAGCGTTCGTAAAATTTTCAAAAGGTAGCATTAAGCTTTACAGACCTCGGACACAATGTAAATCGGTTTATTCGAATAATTTCCAAATTCGAATGAGATAACACGTCGAAATTCTCGGCAATCCTATGAACCCGTTATATTATCACGTGCACGGGGGAATTCTCGATAATGACGTTTCCACGACTTATATATTTACATGGCATCGGTACACGAGTGCACGTATGTATGAACTGCCTAAACCCGATACCAATAATAACGGTATTCGGAAACGCGTTGCCGGGCGTCCTAGCAAAACGAGGCCCCACAAGTTCATTTATATAACAATCCTCTGGCAAACGTAACGAATCAATTAGCGAGAGCCCGCCGTCACGTACACGTAGCATATTCGTACGCGCATACAGGGTGACTCGTGAGAAGCCACGTGAAAAGCCGAACACCTGAATATCTCTATTCAATTCGAAAATACGATGGACGTAGAAATCGAGATTTAAACGATTCGAAGGGAAGCACAAAGTTATTATAATACTCTCTTTTAATCTTTTTTTTCGGTTTTTTTTTCAAAACAATCAAATTTTTTTTTAAAGGTAAGCCATGTTTTTGTTCCTCGTAAGATGTAACCGTCATCTGAACGGATTTAACGGTATAAAATAGTTGTGAACCTTCAAATAACTTTCACCCTAAAAATATTGAACAATTAATAATTCAACATGGAAAAGTTTTTGCTTGATCTCTGTTAAATCCTATAGAGATATACAGGCGTTCTGTTTTCTACAACAGGCCCTTTTTTCCTCTAGCATCCAGCTTCTCAAGAGCTTAATTGATCGGATTTTCCATTCCATTAAAAAACTGGACCCGAAAATTTAAGATTTCTAAAAAAATGTAAATCGTTGATTTGTAAGAAGTGAAAATTGTCGATTTATAAAAGACGGAAGTCGTTGATTTCTAAAAAATAGCAATTGTAAATTTCTAAAAAAATAGAAATCGTGTGAAAAGCTGCGAAACTTTCAAGAAGCGAGACTACAGAAATAATGTGTATTAATTTCGCGCTTGTCTAGTCACCGATCTTTTCGCGTGTAGCGTTCGCTAATTCTGCAAGAGCCTAATGTGAATACGCGTGATAGCGTAATTAGAGTGCGTAGTGGTTTAATGGCTAAATGGCCAAATATAGGCGCAGCCCGTTGTAGTTTCAGTGTCATTAAGGGCGCAACGAAAAATGAAGTCTCGTCAGCACGCGCGATTAAACAGCGTTCGATGTGAGATTCCACGAGATTTTGATTAGTCCGGTTAATTAGTGGAAGATGATGCGGGCGTCGTTTACAATAGCCGCAATCCCTTCGCGTTCTTTTCCCGTCTCGGGTAGCTCTTAAACCTTAGATATTAAACGAAACTTTCTCCTAGGATGTTTTTCGACGATAAGTAAAACACGTCCGATATCACGGTCCCTCCTGAACTACTTAGCAGTAGACCAGACCCAAGAAAATGCACGCTTTCCTTGAGACGATTTGAAAAAAAATCAAAACGAACAAAAACGATCGCTTATCTTCGTCAGCTGATGCACTCGGGTCTTCTAGTCGTTTTTATAGTTTGTGTTCGTTAGTAACTTCTAGAATACATTTTTTCGTAATTCTTGAAGTCTCAAAGGGAACGCACGAGCGTTTAATACACTTCCGTCCGAACGGACAGAGAAGAACGGAGCTCAATTCGATCGATGCCAAATTGAAGAAAGAGAGAGGAAAAAAGAAACAAAAAAGAAAAGAAGAAGAAATGTTGATTTGTATTAGGCGTTTCAGAGAAGTTCGTATTTTAGATGATGGTTGAACGTTTCGTTATTCGTTTATATGTAATATTCGTTTTTCTTTTGTTTCTTTTTCGTTCTTTGATAACGTTTGTACAGTTTTACGATTAGATCGATGATAAAAATCAACGAGTTTGGGCGGAAGTAGGAGTAGGAATGTTTCTATCCTCGAAGCGTTTAGAGTAGGATCTTAGATTGTTAGCCGATTAATAATAAACGTTCTTATAGTATCGACATGGATCGTTCGTGGCCCCATTCCTCGTCTCCTTCAACTTCTCGACACAATCGATCGATTCTCGTAGATTGTACGATTTGTGTTTTCTTTGCTCCACGAGAAGATTCGATCGATTACTGCCGATTCGAGGCTAAAAATTGGGGCCCGGACGAACATTGGATTCGATAGTCCAACCGGGAAAAGAGTGCAATTGACATTAATTATACTGCCACGAGAAACGAAAAAATTCACCCGGGAAAAACAAAAGAAAAATCAAACCGCGCGAAATCGGTATTTCGACGTGATGATAATCCTTGCAGAAATCAAAACATCGGTGAACAAATTTAAAAACAAAAAAAACAATTTAAAAAACAAAACAAAAATTTGCTATCGTAATCCAGAGTGTCGATTTTAGTCATCGATGTGTAGACATTATAGCGATTATTACATAGAGAATTGAATCTATTCTTATCATTATTGCTATAACGTTACGATAATTGTAATGGTATTGAGATGAAGAAGAAAATACGAATTACGTATAATTCGTGTTTCAATATTCGTATTCAAAGCTATGGCTGTGATAGTAATGTAACGATAAAAAATGAAAAACTGCTCGCGAGAGGAAGGAAGAAGGAGAGAGAGGGAGAGAGAGAGAGAAAGAAAAAGTGTGGAAAATATAAAGTGGTTCATATGTATGTATATTATAATGCATTCGATGATTATGGGCATATAATTACGTTGTACAATGTACATTAAAGGAGAGGTTGAAAAAAAGTAACAAATATTTTGAAAACTTGAGCGTTTAACGTTGCTTTTTTAATTTTTAATTCCTTCAAAATTTATGAGTGATTCTATTGAACGATATTTCCGTGCTCGAAAAAACAAACGTGAAATCAATAAATCGCTCTCCTCGACAAAAAAAAAAGAGCAGCGTTTTGCAGCACGCGTATTATCGAACCTCTACTTCTTTTTGTTATCGAGAAACTCTCACTTCGCATCTCGAAATTGATTGGCAAAAAATGTTGATAATTTTGTTTTAACGATAATGTACATAGATCGCGTCCGAGACCTTTGTGGTAACGAACGAATTAAAAAAAAATACGCGAATGATTTAAAAACTAATAGTATTAAGGAAAAGACGACGAAAAAATAATCGTTTCCGGTATAAGAATGAAAGGGTAAATTTTGAACGATCGTAACCGTCTCTGCGAAATCAAATCTGTAAATAGTCGATAAGCGATTGTCGATTTTGCGATCGTCTAAAATAAATTCCTGAGAAGAAAACATCCTTTACGATGAAGTCCACCGAGCCTCATTGATCAACGAACGACGAAATCTTCGACCCTTCAAAAAAGTCATAATAATAAAAAATTTAAAAAAATTGCAATCCAATGCAAACGTCGATAATTCATTTCGTCGTTCGTCCGGTCCCACATAAGAAAAAAAGAACATAAGCATTATGTTGCGAGATAACACGTGCACGAAAATTGAAATTAAAAAAAAAAAACAATCGAAAATCGACGAATAATCCGACGAATCCGTAACGCATTAAAAATCTTGTAATGTTTTGTCTGTATACTTTGAGTAAATTTTTGAGTGACTGAAATTTGCCAAACTTGCACCGTAAAAAAAAGCGCCTATTATAGTACGCACGCCGTTTATTAACGAAGAACAACAACAAGACACAGAATAAAATAAAAACGTCGAAAAAAAAGGAGCATCGAAAGGAAGAAAAGAAAGCACATTGTAAAAAATGGTCAACCGAGAAGGTTGAGAGGTGCGTCGCGCTAGTGAAATTTTGCGAGCGTACGCCGATGAAAATGTGTAAGGAGAACAGAGCCAAAATGCTTCGATGTATTTTCACTAACAGTCCTGTCTAAAGTCAATTGATTTTGTATTTATACCTAATCTATATGTATCTATTGTCATAATTTAATGCCAAATAAATGTTGCATTTACGCAGATACTCGAAATAATTATTTATTCCAGCAGTTTTTTTAAAAATAATTAATTGATAAAAAAATATTTGAGAAAATAAAAAGAAAAAAAAACATTGGATTTCTGTCATTTTATTTTTCCATTCCTTTTCACCCCCGTCCCTTATTGCGGTCTATTACTGAAGGGACTATTTAGCTGTGAACATCTGCAGTTTCTTCTACGCAGTTTCTTCTACGCTCAATACTGTACACGGATCATCTCAGCAACCACGTTTCGAAACAAAAAAAAAAACAATATAACCTCAAACAAAAAGTTGGACGGTTTAATTTATTAAAATTTATTAAATTTAATTCATTGAAAAATGTCTTGAATTGTATTAATAGAAACAAGTTTTTAAGCTCGTTTTCAAAGTTTGTCAAAACAGTATTTATAAACGAATACGTTTCAAATTTTGACACTAGTCATCTAAACATATTTTCTAACCAAAGATAAGACGATTTTATCGGAAAGATGCGATCGAGTGTCGAGGCTAAGTACTTTTCAATCAGCCTTCAAATATGGTAACTTCGTAGACATTCGTGGCATCCTTGTCTCGATCGTCATTCAGCTCAATGAAACGCCCGCGTAATTAGGGTGCACCTCGTTTGTACTCACGTTTCGCTTCTCTTATACTTCCTCTCGGGTTTACCCTCTCTTGTTCCGTTGAAGAGAACAAACGACAAAGTTTTAACCGAGGGCTCTGTTCACGGCACAGTTGACGGGAAAGCTCAACCTGTGTGAGCTGAGGGTAGCCCAGAAAATGAAGAAAAGCAAAATCCCGGTGAGTGTGTATGTCGAACAGCATTCGTAAGGAGCTTCGGTCTGCAGAAACTTCGCAATCGCTCTGAAGACACTCAAAGAGAGGTAGAGAAAGAGAGACAGAGTCAGAGACGCCCCCTTGGAAATTTCTTTGCACTAGGACATTTCTCGTTCATGCCTATTCGCACCCTTTCCGCAAACGACAATATCTTTGTCTACGAAACTCTCCCCGATCTTCTCTACCAAAGTCTCGCGTGAAAATGAATTCGCGGAGTTACGATCTTTTCAAAATTGTTATCTCGTTTCTTCGTCGTACAAAACTTTTGCAATAACCATTTTTAATCGACCACTTTTTCTTTTTTTAGAATTTTTTTTTGTTAGAAGAAAACATAAAACTTATGATTATTGCCATGATTAACTTTAATCAATCTTCAACCAGTTTTGTCAATCGAATAATTGGGTTATTCGCAAAAATCACAAACAGAAGATTCACTCTTGTAGCATTTCTCGGACCAACTACAAAAATACAAAGTTCCACGTCCACGTTTTCTCGATGTAATATCCGAATGAAAAATATTCCCTTTTATTCTACTTTCTAGCTTCCTTCCCATGGTGGGTCTTCGTAAAGAATAATTTTACGTAACGAAGTACCGTTCGAGTGCTTTTATGCAAAGACCTAAAATAACAGAAGTTCGACTTTTTGCCTGTGTTACCAGTCTTCTCTAGGGATAATCCTTTCGGATTACTCAGGATTAAAGGTTAAACTAGCTTTATGTTCAACCCTTGCGTGGAACCTGGATTCCCAGACCATCCCGTGCCTGACTAGCGATGTTGAAGAGCCATTTTTTACTACGCGAAGCTCTAGTCTTTGCGAGGATTGTTCTCTGTGAAGATCGATTGCAGAGGGTGAAAAATGGATCAACGATGTCATCGTTAAGTCTAATCTAAAAGGTTTGGTGCATCGAAAATTTGGAGAGCTGGACATTGCTCGATGAGTTAATCTCACCATGAATACCGAATTTTATAAATTAATTGTAAGAGTTTATCTGATTTTTACGAACTAATAAACTAAAGAGGAATATACATTTTTACAATTAGGATAATTGGGGACCCTAACAATGCACGAGATAAGATGGAATGAAACTTGATTTCATTTTTAAAAATTAATTTACTATTCTTTAAATTAAAAAAATTATTATTTCTTGCACATTGTTAACGTAAAATCTATATTTTAAATAAAGCCTTCATTTTTCTCGAAAGTCAATATCCGCCTAACGAATAATTTACCATCCGTCTCTCCTCGAGTTCCCCTACTCTGCAATTTCAGTCCCACTTTTGTGTCCACGAGTAATCAATGATGAAAGTTAAATTTTGACGAGCTCACGTTTGACGTATAGTGAATTAAAGAAATATACATGAGCCAATGCGTATACATAAAAAGGGATTTTTTTAAACCTTCCCTTCTCTCTACTAATGTTGATAACGATAAAACCGAGACTCATCCTGATCTTCGAATAATACGTGTACGAATAATACTCCTGTACGTTCCTTCGAACGATCAGAAGATTCATTGTAACGAGAAGAGAAGGCGAAACGCTTATTCAACGAGACGTAACGTGCAGGAACCCCTGTAAAAGCCTGAGCAGCTCTCCAGGCTCAGCTGGTGGTTCATGTGGATTCCAGGAGCTAGTAATAGCAATGATCTTGGTGATGTGGTAGTATTAGTAACGGGAGTTGCAATAGTCGTTAGCGTCTGTTGGGCGCAGCACGTGGTCGTTGCCTTGTCTATCGTCCTTTTGCGAAGGGCGAAAGAGAGAGAGAGAGAGAGAGAGAAATAGATAGCGAGGGAAGGGGAGTTTTCCCGAGAGTGAGATTAACGAATATAGACTGTGAGAATCGGTGTAATTAATTCGGGGTAACGTCATTTGCCTCAATCTGCCTTAATGAAAAACGATTTGAAATACTACCCCAATGTGTGGGTACATAGCTTTCTCTCGATCCCACTCCCTTCTTTCTCTACCTCTGTCTTTCTCTCTATCCAAACGAACACTTGTCGGATCTGATCGATTTTCCGCGATTAATTCCACCGCTGCGTTCACTGATATCCGCGTTTAATCAAGGCGAGTGTTAATTACAGGGATAGCGAGCGAAAGACGGGGTGAAAAGAGAGTTGGGATTGGTACATGGTGAGAGATGGAGAAGAAAAGATAGGTGGGGGGGGGGGGGGGGGGGGCCTGAATCACTTCGACCAATGTCGATATATCCGCGGTTCCCATAAAATTGCGAATCGCATGTTTTTTGTTTTTTCATTTTAAATTGCTGCCGACAATTCCACGGTCCGGAGTATACGCAAAAGTACGTAGCCACGATCGGTGATTTGATTGGCAGCTGGTGCCAATCAACTCTCCACTTTGGAATTTTCTCTCAGTGTCCTCGATGATGGTATCCTCGTTGTAGATCCTGCCAGTGGTTAAACCCCCCCCCCCCCCCCCCCCCCCCCCCCCCCCCCCCCCCCCCTTATAGATTGAATAAACGTGCACTTTACCCGATCGAGACTAGTCCTGGCAACCCTCGTTTTCGAGAGGGCGAATCAACGTTTTCAATGTGCAATATACGAAAAACATAAATCTGACGAAATTTCCATAAACTCCCGAACCCGGTTGGATTCAGGGTTCCAAGATACTTTGCATATAAAAGTCCTCTCCCCATCTCCTTGTTCGTCTCATGAGTCCTCTCATTTCCCTACCCTTATTTCTGTGTTCTCTGAACGTCCATTTCTCTCTCTCTCTCTCTCTCTCTTACTCTCTCTTCCTTTGCTATCGTTTCACTTTTACCAACCCCTTTTATCCAACATCTCGAATCTCTTACATTCGAACCTACGTATTCTGAGGGAGAAAAGGGCGCTTTCAACGTTAGATGACGTATCGAGTCGACCGTAATGTGGCCTTTCAATCCTCGCGGTCGGAATACACAACAATCGTACTTACGTTGTATAATCGCGTTATTTCGAAACGTGCCAGCCATACAACCAATATTCACTGTTGTGGCGAACCTTCACTAACCCTTTCCTTGGGATTTGTATACGTGTAAATGAGCATCCCCAAAGAGCTGTTACCCCTTGGATATACAATATATATTTATATCGTGGTATAAAGGCTGCCAGAACCAACCTTTTCAGAAGAAAGACATCTTTTTAACAGACGTTTTAAGATAGGATTTCACTTTTAGATCGAAAAAAAGCTATTTTTATGATTTTTTCGGATATTATGGATAAAGATGTTGAAATAAGATTTATCAGGGTTAATGAATACACTATTGAAATTCATTAACAGAAAATTGATATATATACATATATTTTATGTAATTTTTGTATGCAGACAAAAATTACATGTTTTTTCAATGCTTTCTGCAAAAACAAAAATAGTAAAAATGAAATATTGTTAAGAATTATAAATTCAGTCTATTGATACAGGAGTACAGAATATGTGATAAATTTTAAGAACACAATAATAAGAATATTTTCTATTTTTATCATCCGTCGCAATTTCTGGGCAATTCGATGCGATTCCGTGAGTATTTCGGTCCAAGCTTACGATTCAATTTCATCGCAAATAAAAAAATGAGTTTTTTCGAGTTTAGTAAAATGTTATTATCATGGAACGAGCCGATTCAGTCGATGATTAAATAGTGTGAAGATTCAAGGCTCGCCATACGATTTTAATGTAATACTTATTGATTAATCAGCGCTCGATAAGCATCCATCTCCGGCGACTCGAAAAGTCAGGCAAAATAGACACGATCCGCAATGCGGTAATGACAATTCCGACTGTCTCCTCCCGCGCGATCATGTTACGTGCAAAAGCATAAATTATCGCGGGAGAGCCATAAGCGTGACGCATTTCTAGCCATATTCACTGTATACATACATATATACCCTCTATTATAAACCTATACACGTGTATGTAGGAAATGTTGCGGTGCTGGTTATCTCTTGCAATTTAATCGCCTCCGTGCGATGAGGAGAGCGTGTTACCATTGCACGAGAGATATCAGAGTGACGAGTCTCTCGTTAAACGTCCGAGGATTTAGCACGCGTAAGTCTAATCGGCTAATGAGTTATGAGAGTGGCCTACGAGTTCTCCAAAGTCTCCGTGGAAAATCGACGGACCAGTCCACTTTTAGTTGAAAGACCGCTCGATCTCATTACATTAGGGAACTCAATTAACGACACTCAATTAGTATGCAACTGTTCTTAAGCCACGCGATTTCGTAAACCCTGATTAAGTAGATTTTGCAAAGAGATTCAAATGGATTTAGCGGAGAAATCTTCCAACAAATCCGTTTGGATGTTTCAAAGACATTTCGAAAAAAAATTCATCGGAGGAATCCACTCGGATTTCGGAAAGACATTCAGCAAAGAAATTTCATAATGGAATCCATGAAAATTTTGGAAAGAAAGCGACTTGGATTACGCAAGAAAACCTATTTGGAATACGCAAAGATATTTCACGAGAAAATCCATTTTGATTTCGCAATGAAATCCATTTGAATTTCGCAAAGAGATCCATTTTAATTTCGCAATGAAATCCATTGGGATTTTGCAGATAAATATATTTAAATGTTGTGCAAAATCCATTTGAAATCCATTTTGACTTCGTAAAAAAATCAATTCGGATTCCGTTATAAAATCCATGAAGTCTAGCGATTTTGAAAAAGTGAAGAACACGATTCCGGCTGCAAAGGTAAAAATGCGAGTAAGATGGGATGAGTTGGGTGATGAAGGTAAAGCGAGGTGGGTTGGAATGTGAGGTAGAGGCGGGTAAGACAGGAAGGTTGATTCACTGTCGCAGTTTGGCCGTTGAATTTCCTGCGTGATCGTTGCTCACCTGTACGTGCGATAGATAAGATCTCTCTTCCTCTCGCTCCGAATCGTTAATGGGATCTTAACGTGACGCTTGGCTTTTACTCCCGCGAATTTATACTTATTACATCCCGGTGGTGGAAAATAGCTAAGCGATAACGGCGCACATCATTTATCGTGTGGCAATTCGTGTTGTTAAGGAGTATACCGCGATACCGGATGCGCGTGTTCCTTCCGTACCGATCCCGGTGGATTAGAGTATTTTGAAAAAAAGCCATCGATTTCCCTTCATTGCTTATCATTCGTCAATAATGAAGGTGGCAAACAAAATTTCGGTGCGTCCTGTATTTCCTTTCCAATTACCAGTTCAACTGCCAAAACTGCAGCGTCCAATCAGCGGTATAAATGGAATCCCTCAATGATCGAAGGATGAAACGAACATTGCCACCCAGTAGTAGAGCTTTTGATGTCGCCAAGTAGCGAAACTCCGCTCGTAATATTTCCAAAACTTGGTGGAATACCTGATGACGATGTTGGCCCATGGGAAATATTATGCAGTTCGATGTGCTAGCTGCTATCATAAGATACAATTCACGTACGTACTCAAAGGTCCCACGTACACGCACACACACACACACACACACATATATATAAGCACTTGATTACAATGAAGAGGGGGATGGACGAAGTTGGACGGCGAAATAGTCATGTCTCGAATTAGGGGTTCGTATGTGTCTCCCGTGGAACGGAGTTGGTAAGGGTCCCTAACGCAACTTTGTATGCCGACGACGTTCTCTTGTGAGGGGAGGGAAGGCAAACGATCTCTCCGTGTATCTCAACAACGTTCCATTGTCCCCGAGAATTAATTTAATATTGATAACAACTAATTCGATGTCCCAAGTGAGATAACATCGTCTGGTTACCCTTGGTAACAACCGGAAACCCACGATCTCTATGTATCAATCAAAATCCAATAGCAATTGTCAATTTGAACAAAAGACCGGATATCTCGATTCTATCGATGATTCAATCTCTATAGAATCCTTAAATAACCGCGAAAAGGCAAAGAAAGTTGGTCTTATGGTTGGGTTTATCCGCGATCACTCGAACGAATTCACTATACCGTGCAACATCAAAGCACATTCAGCATTTACCCATCTCTCTCGTTCTTCATCACTACCCCCATCCAATACCAATCTATCTCTATCGATGCTTCACGTATGGCCCCTTCAACCTGCGAAATAAAGTCAAGACTCAAAGCCTTCAGGCTCGTTCTCGCGACTCGACCAAATTGATCTCTCCTTTGAGGTTTCCCGACTGGCGACCAACGACGCCGCCGGCTACTGTCCCGTGATGCGGGTTCGAACCGCCTTCCTTCACGGAAGCGGAACAGGAAGCGAAGGGAACGACGCTCAACCGGGTTTCCTTGTACACGTCAACTGCCGTATAACCACATCTGAGTATTGATAGTAGTAGCCACGAAGGAGACGACAGGAAGACGGTTCCTCACGGTTGATTCACATTCAATAAAGTATCCGCCTTCAGCTCCCACGTAACGAGGATAGAAAAGGAACTCTGAACAGTTTTGGTGCGTCTAGGTTGTCTAGATCTTGGAAGGCCTTGTTGATAGTGATGGTAAAGGGGCGGAACAAGAATTGTGAAAATATCAAAATCAATGACCGCACGTTTAAGACATAGTTGAACTCCAACGCCGTCATTTTGATAATCTCGTCGTAGAATAGCCGACGGATGTTGATTATCGGTTAAGACAAAATGCTGAT
Organism: Ophioninae sp. A BG-2022a; assembly: GCA_030523105.1. Classification (NCBI taxonomy): domain Eukaryota; kingdom Metazoa; phylum Arthropoda; class Insecta; order Hymenoptera; family Ichneumonidae; species Ophioninae sp. A BG-2022a. Next base: position 35,819 of record JAPYZI010001517.1, read on the forward strand.
TTTGTGATTGGACGTTGAAAGAAGGCGGATTCCGATCAGTTAACGTTTCTGAAGAGCTCATTTGAAAGCAGCACTGTGTTTGTATCTTGAAAGCCAATTTTTAAAACCTTCGATAATGATTTTCCATTTCTTTGAGCTGATGGAAGCTTCCACGTGTAATCGAATGTCCAATCATTGGGGTAGGTCAGGTGCATGAGCGGAACTTTCGAAGCTGAAATTGTGTATGGAGCAACGCGCCAGGTCTGTAGGACATTCCTAACGCTCAATGAACTTCATTGCACGAATATAGCTTCGTTTAAACCCCTCGTACGTAAAGTCTAGCGAGCTGGAAGAAAACGCGTGGGATTTGAGGAAGCTTCGTCCTATAACTGGAGGTACCATCAATGGAGAACAAGAGGGACCATCTCGTTCGATAAGAGCATGGGGTTGAGCACCAAGCTCAAATCTCATTCGATAAGTCTTCTGTCCGAGTTTCCGTCTCCCAACGTTTTCAATGCTTCCCTGGGCTTCGGTAAGAGCGATGTTCCTTCGAGATCGTATCGAGAACGATTGTGATAATTGTCAAACTTTCGGGATCTTCCTACCCATGGGAAATGCTTGAAATGCAGTCGTAAAACGGAAATGATTCGGGGATTAAGGCTCTACTACGAATTTCCAACTGTAATTCCTAGCGTCAAATCGTATTCCGAAAGAGATCATCCCAATGGAATCCCCTGGTACTGCGAATTCGAATTGTTGGAAACATCAAGATTCGAATCCGATTGCTGAGCACGAAAACTATTAGGACCTTGAATAAGTTCTCGCTGTTTTCAAACGGATAGCCTCGAGATAACTGCTTGTGTGCAGTTCAAATTAGTAACGAATCTGTAAAGAAATAATTTTAAGGGAATGACGAACACGTTCCTAGCCACATGGAAATTTCAGAATCTGATTTCTCCCACACTATTCAACCGCTTTTCATGAAATTTATCGTGTATATGCAGGACGCTTGCTCTGAGCGGAACATGCTCGGCATTTACCAAAATTTTGAAAATAATTGTGCAGGTTGTGTTTACCATGGGAGCAATTGCAAGCTACGATCCATCGTATTGCACTTTCACAAATTTCCTCCGAGCATAAGCCTCCGAAGCGGTCAAAAGTACACATTTTGAGCTTTGTTTCATCTATTTTGATGAAGAAATAGCGGAGAAATTGTTTTTCGAAATTTTTCACATAAATGTACCAGCAGAGCTCAAAATCTTATCGACCATCCAGAAAATTCAGTTAAACGATTTTCTCACTGGCGGCGCAACGGCTCGCATTCTCCATTCTTACCGACTGCGCTTGCTTCCTTCAGAAAAATCAATATACTTTTTGACTTGGCACTTGTCACTTGTTCACTGCGCTAATTCGTAACCTCCGTCGCTACGATAGCTACCGTAATCTGCAGTAGGGAGAAATGTCCAAAAAGTATTCTAGAATGGGTTTTTCCCATTTTCCCAGTCTAATTTTGCACTTTTGGCAAAAACTCGGGCAGATTCGTAATCAGCGGAAAATTTCC
>JAPYZI010001518.1:0-31374 GCA_030523105.1 Ophioninae sp. A BG-2022a
AAAAAAAAAACAAAAAAATAGAGAACGTAAAAAAAAGAAACAACGGGACGGAAAAAGGGAGAAAATTCGCCGCGGCGAACAGCCGCATACGCGCGTAAGGAGAACCTCTCCGTCTCTTTTCCTTCCGGACGTTTCGTGCTCGGGATGCGACGCTTCGAACTGACCTGGCACTTTTTTTAATTTGGAGTATTTAAAAAAACACACTCGTATATTTCCAAAAAGAGAATCGTTAATTTTGACTTCTTTTCGACCGCTAGAGTGCCGCTGCCTCTTAACCGTGAAAGAGTCGTCCAATTTTTCCAACTTTTTACCAGACGCGAGCTGCAACGAGTCTTCAAGTTTTCGAAAGGGGTTGTTACCGGCCATCGATCACCATCTCACGAAACTACTGACCGTATATGCGACTCGACGTCGTCGGCGTCGTTTCAATTAGTCTCGCTATCCTTTCTCTCAGAGCCAATTGCTCGCCGCTATTCCGGCTGGTTCTCTCGGAGCTTTTCGGGTTCCGCTCGTCCCTGGTATATATAATAATACGAGCTCGAAAGCCCACATCTCTCTTTCACATATCGCTTGGCCCTCTTTGGTACCTATTCCCTACCAGGTCGGTATGTTCTCTTTGACCCCCATTTTGTTCTCCACGAGTCCACACCCACTTACAAAACGCGTCCTGCAGCCTGGATTAGAGCAGTCCTTTATTAGTTTCCCCGGGTGACACGTGAACACGACGGAATTGTAATTCGCGTATTCGGGAAGGTCGTGTACCATCCTCGTGCCGCTAATTGAGTCTATGATTTGTTACGATTACTCAAGAGACATCGGACAATTATGGAGCATCGTCAGATTTTTCTTTTATTTCAGTTTTTTTACTTTTGTCGAATGACGCGTTAACCTCGAGCAATAATCGTTCAACTTTGCTGATTTAATAAATTGCTTTCATTGTCGTTGTAATCCTTCTTATGACTAACATTAATTTCAATTTTCAGCGTTTCCAATTTATTCATTCGAGGATTGCAACGACAATTGAAAGGATACAAAATTATTTATTAGTTTCGTGATAAATTAATAATATTAATGAAGCAACGTCAGTGCGGGTTCCGTTCTGAGTTTTTTTTTTTTTTTGAGATCACGCGCATAAAGAAGCTTTTCAAAATCTTTACTGGACGGGTACACTTTTTGTGTTTGTTTTTGTTGTTGACTTTGTACCGTTACGCGGAAGTAGTACGATTGTCGTAAAGGAAAAAGCCGGGAAAGCCTGGAACTGAAAAATAATGGAAACGCAAGCAGGATCCTGGTCAATGAGAGTACTTTGGACGGTCGCCGTTAACGCGACGTCGAATTCGTTCTCCGCCTCTCTTGCTCTATCGGTAAGACTCGGCTGTTCCATGCATCGCTGTCTCTCTCATTCTACAGCGAGGCCATGTGGTAATCGGGTGATTTTTTCCTCCGTACCGCATTGTAAAAGTCCACAATGGAAATATCGTAAAAATTAAGGCACGAGGAAACCGAGGGCTTCGGAACACTCGATAAGGGTACTTTGCACGGGCGAGCATCGTTGATAAGATCATAAGGACGTTATGTACGACCTTGTAGAGAATTCCCAGCGTACTTGTGTGATACGTACGTCGTATTTTTATTTGCCGCTAATATTCATTTTTCGTTCGTTTTCTTCAATGAAAATATATATTTTTCAATTTATTTTTGGTAAGGTTTAACAATATTGCGTATGTATAATTTTTCAATCAAATTGCACAATACGTGCTTCTCACTTGGCTATTTTACGAGTAATTTCTTCTTTTCTGGTACATTTTATTAATGCACAAATATAACACAGTCGTCTTGTTAATTGAAATCGGATGTAATAATTACAAATATCATAAAGCGGATCGTCCTTTATGGAAATAAAAACAAAAGTCAATGTTTTTGGACCGAATGTTATTATTCCTCATCAATCTTTTAAAAGTTTTCAATAGGTATAATTGATAGAATAGTACCGGGGCGAAGGGGAAATCCTGAAATCGCATTTCCGCGCATAAAAAACAAACAAATCCTTTTCAACGTTTTCCTATATGCAAAAGTTTGTACAAAATCGCAAGCGAACGTCGAATTGATGTTTTTTTGTTAAAAAATCTGGGCATCCACAATAGACATTCAAAAGATATCTTGACGGAGCGTAAAAAAAATTACGACGTTTGAATAATTCCACGCTAATTGCGCATGAATAATTAAATTAAAAGCGAATAAAATTCGCATAAGACGGTCATTTGAATTTTCGTGTATTTTCGTGGGCGAATTTCAGGATCTACATTGTACACGATTAAAATGGAGATTTAATGCGTTTTGAGATTTCGCGGTGATGATAAAAACTGGGACGTTAAACGATGAAGACAGCGGGATAGATATTCGCGCGGTAGTTGCGTCGAAAATTTTCGCGGAAATAACGTTTTCACTGGGAGGATATAACTTGTTTTCGTCGTTTCGTAGTTTGTCCAGTCGATTTTATGCTCGGTCAGTCTTTCGTGCTCTCGTCGCACTTTGTTTATTTATACATACGTATATCTATATACGTGTGTTCGCGAGTATACACACACGTATATGATCGCCGTGAACCGACGCCGGCACTCTTGCGACGCTTTCACGAAATACGTCTTCATTTACGCCGTCATAACTTTTTAATGGCCGTCGGGATCGGTGACGAGAGTGAGAGCGATGAACAATGATGTAGACTGTATCTAGAGCACTCGAGAGGAAAACGCTTCCCGTTCGCGCCTCTGACCGCATATTCGTTCGCTATCCAACACAGCCGAGAGCACTAGCCGATATGATAAGGGTGGTGGGGCTGTGGCAACCCCCGCGCATCCGCCGCGTATACACGAAATATGAAATTGCTGATGGATCGGGGTTAATGGATGACGGGAATGAGAGTTTTCCGATGGAAATCAGAAATCGATAAGCGTCATGTATATACATATATATATATATGTGTGTACGCGGATACGCTATTGATGGAAATAATAATGCAGTTTGTGGGCAACCGAGACACGACGGGGCCTGCGGAAAGATCGACGAGGGAAAACAAAACTTTAAACGAAACATTCGCCAACGAAATTTTCTATCTCCGAAGTATAGAACGAGGAACGAGGACGATTTGTCGAAAGTTTCATTAATAAAATCTCGTTTCAAGGGTTGCGAAGGAAATGTTTTTAATAAAGTTATTATATATTCATTGTGACAACAGCGGTCATTTTTCGTGTATATATATACATTATATATACATTTGTCCGATGTATATATATACAAATGTATATATATCGGACAAATGTATATATATACATATATATAAATCGGACAAATGTATATATATACATATATATACATTTGTCCGATGCAAACTCGATCAATAATGATTTATCGATGAAGTCGATCTCGATCTCGGAATGCTTTTAATTCTACAATAACGCGTAGAACGTATCGGTGTACTTTCGTCTGGAGCATCAACGCGAAAATGCGGTCCAACAGCAACAAACCCAAACAGGCATGGTCCAAAGTCTATCGTTTCATTTGTTATTGTCGTTGATAAAGTTGATTCGGTTGGCGCGAGGTTGATCGGCTGGTTTATCATCTTCCCGTGACGACATCGATAATCGACGCCGACGGTTGTGCGTCGACAAGTCTGGCGTTAAGGTCGCGACTGTAATATCGGCATCAGGTGCCGTTACGGAAATCCGATACCTTATGCTTTGCGAGCATGAATATCGTGCGCCTCAGCGATTAACACGTTCGATCACTCGGTCTATAACCCAAAACATTTTCATGCTATCGTCTTCGGGAAATGATGAACCAACGATCGAAACGGTATCCCGTCGGGTCGTAACGAAATATCTCGTAAAATGACTTTTCGTTCGTGTCCTCGTCGAGTCAATTTTACACCGAGGGTACGTGTAACGAATTCAGAGTGAAATAACAAAATTGTATTGTAAGTGTACCATCTATATTCGATACAAATGGATTTCGAAGGAACAGATCAGCCGAGGAAATTCGTCGATCGAACAAAATTCCGTAGCATCGGTGGGTTATTGGCACAGTTTCGAAGCTTTTTGCGATCTCATTTCTTTTTACATCCTCGAATCAAAAATATTGTGTTGGATCGGAGCGTTTGATGATTGAACTACGGATTTGATAGGACGAGGGATCTTTCGCTGGCAAATTTGTTGCTCCACTGAATTTACCGTTTTCAATGATGGAACTTTTTAATGTTAAATAACCACAGGGTTGATTTTGCAACTTAAACAAAAATATAAATCCAGTATTTTTATTTTTCCCAATTAACAAATCGAAAAGTAAATGGTATAAAAAAAAAAAATCGAAGCAAAGAAATCTTCGAAATTTCAGAATCTGGTTTGTCTTTTATTACGATAATATTTAACATTAACAAATAAAATAAATGCTCCTTCGTAAGAATACTAACATTTTTCACAACATTTGTTTAATTAAAATTCGTAATTGGTTGAGTCTAATTATCCGCTCTTTTGATACGATTGAAAGGGTCGTAATATCTTTTAAAATATTTTGTATATTCTCGTAACGCTTGCCCTCATTGCGCGTAGGTAACACAGCGGATCCACAAAGATCCACAGATCTTACAAAGAAGCAAGGTTCATTGTTCCTGTAGCGAATGAAAAGACAACCCAGCAACGCTGCAGGAATACTTTCATTTTCATGCTGATACTTTCATTTTCGTTCTTGCTAAAAATGTCCCCGGAGAATTCTCGGCGACAGTGGTGGGCTGGCTGTACGTCAAAGTGCCCCTAAAATATGTGAAAGTAAACGGTAATTTCAAAGTAGTCATGGTTTGCGGTATTACATTAATTAGAACCCATCAAAGCGGATCGAGAGCTGCCACTGGTACAGAAAGTGCTCTCCGTTTATTAATCATCGTCTGTAGTTCGTTATCTGTATTAATACAGCCTCTGTACGACCGTATCTTTGTTCTCCTTATTCCGTTTTAATCCAATTCGCCTGTTCCTTTTTAGCAACGAAATTCGCCCCGGGGATTATGCAATTTCATTTATTTGCATCAGGAATTTACGAGACACGCAATTATTTGTCGAATAATAGCCGCCCCGCGGTAATAAATAATGATTCGAATTCTCATTCATTGGAAAATCGTCGTTACAGCGGTGTATCGAAGTTTCGGCCTGTGTCGCGGTTTATCGCTTTATTCCGTTCGATGGATTATCATCGGGGTGCTCTGTTTGACGAGGGCCGCGTTCAATGTTGATCGATACTTTTTTCGATACCCCGAAATAAATGTTTAGTTATTGCGATCGGACATGAGTCGAGCTGAATTGAAGTGGATCCGTCGGATCAGCGTTACGACCCACCCTCGTCAGCCCACTTGCATTGTTCGCTCAATTTTATTCAAAATTACCATACTTTTCCTAATAAAAATATGTCTATTTATCTTTTTTCGTTTTTTTTTTAGTTAATTTTCTTCATTAGTGATTACTCAGCGTTCGAACAATTATTATTTGCATATTCGGAGTGAAATATTTTTTGAAAATTATTCGTTTTTGGTGACAAGCTTGAAAAATATTAAACAATCGTAATATAGACTCGCGGACTCGTGTTTGATTCTTACTTTATTGGGTTTGATTCAAATGACCTCTATAATGACCTCACTCAAGGAACAGGTCGAATTACCGGTTACCCCGGATACGTATATTCCATCGGATATTTTCAGTCCGTGCTAAATGCCCAAGGTACGAAATTGATAAATTTCACATTTGGATTGATAAACGCCTCAGATAAATGGTTTTCTCGTTGAAGTCTGGTTGTAGTACGTTTCGCGAATAGATCATATAGCAAAAAGGAAGAAAGACAGACGAATATACGAAAAGAGGGCTCGAGAGAGAGAGAGAGAGAGAGAAGGGGGTGGGGTAAAGGCAAGAGGGCCATTGTAGCGACGAATGGGCGTCGTAAAGAGTTTAACAACGCGACCGCGGTGGTGGCTAGCCCGCGCCATCAGCTCTAGACTATGGAGAGAGAACAGAAAGGAAAGTTTCACCCAAGACCCTTACGGAATCGTTAACTGCGCGTATTTTAGAACGGTTATAAAGACGATGGAGTAGGTCCCGTGGAATTGGAATCACGAGGGGGAAAAAAAAAAGGAAATAGATTAAGAAAAAGCAGGCCCGGTTCGCCGTCAGGGAGAAACTACGAAGGCGAAAGAAAACAAAAAAATAAAAAAATTAAAAAAACATAACAATACAGAAATGCAGGAAAAGGGGGAAAAAGTTGGAAGAAAACGTATGCAAGCAGCCTGGTAAGCTTCAGTTGTCCCTTCGTCGGACCAGAAGGCTCGTGATGGGTGGAACAGTCGGGACTTGCCAAGAAAGAAAAGCTCTCCGGAGCTGAGGAGCTTTACTCGAATCAACGCGCGCCAAGCGCGTTCTTCTTTCTTAAATACATCGCGGGCTCGGTATAAAATTGTGCATCACGATAATCGCGCGGAATTATAGCCCGGCTTGGTACAGTTATAGCAGTTATGCAATAATGAGAACGTACAGGTATACGCGTATAGCCGAAAAGGCCTCGGTTGATAATAAAACGAATATTTATCCAGATGGATGAACCCCGCGAGGATTTAACCTACGGGCGAAGCTGTCCTCGGCAGATAACTCCGACGACGCAACCTGCGCTACGGCGAGACCAGGAGGAAAATAGGAGTAGGGATATACACGGACACATTCGTATTACTTAACTCGACGATAAACTCACCCCCGAGACCTGTAAACCCCCGAACGTTCTCGGTCCCGCGCAACTACGAAATTCCGGTGCCTCCCTCGTCTGTGCGGGCAAAACCTCGGCTACGGTGAATGTGACCGGTTCCCTCCTGATCCCGAGAGAAACTTCTTTCCCGTAGGTCAACTTCACGGTTGCACCTCTGCCGACTCTAAAACGGATTTGTCCAAGTGTTCGCACACTTTGCCACTTCGGCTTAACGGGAACCTCGTCGGGCGGGCATCGCTCAGCTTCTTCGTTTTATGACGGAAGCTAAGATCAGTAGGAGGCATCGGTCGGACGCGTGAGATCGTTGCGCTTGGTGCGCTTTCGCTTCGCTTCGATCATTGTTTTTCCATCACGATGGGAATAAATTTGGAATCTTCGATATTTGATTTTTAACCTCGATTAATCATTGACGTACCCGATACTCTGGAATTTTCATTACAAAGGTACGGAATGCCAGCCTGCCACTCGGAAGCGTCCAAACACGTGTCAAAGCTCGTTTTGTCTCACCTTTAAAGTGTTACTCGTTTCGTTCAATTGAATGCGTTATTTTTCGGGTCGAGTCAACGACGGAAAAATTAACGAATGGTTCATCCATCAAGTATTATTATTATTTTTTCGAACGCACTCACCGTTGCCGCTCGTTTTCCATGACGATAATTGTTGCCGTCGTTTCACTGCAACCGGCCGAGCGCATGCCGCTGAAACTGAATAGAAGTGAATTGTCAACTTTTGCTACGCACCACTTAAAATCGTTTTTCTGCTGAAACGAAAGGCGAGTATCTAATAGTCTTTAATGATCGACGCTAATTTAAAAAAAAAAAACGGTACGTCGCTTATACATGTTCATGCTTTACAGGAAATATGGATTTTAACGATGTCGAAGGTGGAAACGAGACTGATGTTCGTCGTGAGCACGATTTGTCTTTTAGTAGTCAAGTTTAACATGGAAAATTCGTAATCGGTGGAGGATTCGAGATCGACGAAGTGGGCCAGGACTCGGTCGGACTTTCCTCTGAAAACTTGGAGTTGCTGAAAATTTGCGTTTCAGCTTTTTCGCTAGAATGGATCGCGCGGATTATTTATTCGATGTAAGATCGATGTCTTTTTTGTCCCGATTTTGCCATTCTTGGCAAAGCTTTGTTTATCACAGGAATCACAGGCGCTCGATTGAAGACCCGACTATATCGGAGGGACGTGGCTGCATTGAACAATAACACGATCTAACCCAACAAAGCCCCGTTTATTTCTGTTTGGTCATCCATACCTGTACCGTCCTTGTTCTTCGCATAGGTACATATATATTTAAGGAGTATTTGCATTCACGGGTGGCGCACACAATATACCTAACCGTTTGATTATCGGCTCTTCACGGGTAGTACACGCGAGGTGCGCGCACCACGTCGCTGCACCGAGCATTTTCGATCCGCGTTCTCCCTCTATTATATTTTCGTCTTTCTTTTTTTTTTTAACTATTTCCTCCCTTTCTCGATCCCTACCTCTCTATTACCCGTTTTCCCCTTTCGTCTCTCCCGAGCGCCCTCTCTCTCTCTCTCTCTCCCTCGCCCCACCGCTCCCTCGCTTACCGTGCATAGAAACGTCGGACCCGTTCATTTCGCAACTTAATTGGACACGTATCGCATTCAAACGGGCCCTTTGGCCACATCGAACCCTCGCTCATGCCCGACCGTGCAACATCCCTACCCGGAGGTTACGTCCTCTATATGTTTTTGCTTTCCGTCCGGCAAAACAAAGAAGAACAAAAAAATAACTGAAAACCAGTAAAGCACAAACACGGAAAAACAAAAACGACGGGTTTACAACGGGTTTCGTGGAAGGGGAATGAGAGAGAGAGAGAGAGAGAGAGAGAGAGAGAGAGAGAGAGAGAGAGAGAGATCGTTGCTACAACGCTCACTCGATGAGAGTTGCCCGAGTGCTGGGAGTTTTTTTTGTTGTTGTCTTTTTTGTTTTGTTTTGTAACGCGAAAGCACAAAACTCCTCCACGTATACGCGTGTACCCTGTTAGTGAATAAAAAGGCGTACACTACACGATTTGACAATACGGTGCGCGACTTTTTTTGGCACTATCAATCAATGTTCGCGCGCGTGTACGCGTTTGAGTGTGTCTATACGCGGAGCGAGAACACTCTCGTTGTTGCCAGTGATTCGAACCTGCATTTTATCAATCTACGCGGAAAGGAAGGGGGCAGGAAAAAAATGGGATTTCCATGTGCACCGCAGCGAGAGAGTACCAGAGCGCGAACAGGCGCGAGCGACGGAGACGGAGAGAAAAAAAGTTTCGCGTATGGAGTAGAGTTTTAAAAGTAGACGAGACCAAGAGGGAAAGAGGCGGATTCGACTAACGAGTCCTCAATTGTAAATAACCAGTCGTGCCAGTTCAGAGCCATCCGAGATGGCGCCGACGATCGATTGTCCGTTATCCGTGTTTCAACTATGGCACGTGTAACAATCCAGAGACCGTGAGTTACGTACAGCATTTCCATTGAGGTAACGTTACGGTCATCCTTTTGCTGCCCGACTGGCGTGCTCGATCGTTCGTTTCGATTTTTGTTTTCCCGCGTTGACTCTTCTTAGGCAATCCCGGATTATTATCTCATCCCGCAATGGCATTGTGGAACGCGCCGAGGATGGTTCGCGGTTCGACGCGACACGCTCCACGCGTCCGGGTGGGGAAGTACTTCGGACGGTAAAAAAAATACGAACCGCTTAGCATTTTTATTTCTTTGCGTTAAAAAAAAAAGAACCGAAAACGCGTAACCCCAAAATAGATTTTTCTGCCCCGGTAGAACGCGACTTCAATTTGGGCTTGAGCCCAAATTGAAATCGAGGTGAGTTTGTTCGAATTATCTCAGGAATTTATTCGATCTCGGTAATTATTATCACTCGCTACGCTTATGCGTTGATATTTAGAGTATTTTACAAAAATATCATTATTCCGGCGTATTTTAAATCCTCTTTGAATAATTGTGCTAACGCATTGATAACTTGGCGGAGCGTTTGCACGAATAATTTAAAAAAATGAGAGACTAATCTCGCATCCGTTAGCAATAAAAAACAGAGCTGTAAAAATTTGTTTTTCATCGCCGTTGCTTCAATACGATAGGTATATTAAGATATAACCCAAGCGTTTAACGAGTGGTCTCAAACTTTTGGCCGGAGGTGTATACGGACAGACGCGTACGTTACACGTACATTACCGGTTGGTGCGTACGCGAGAGAGGGGGGAGGGGGTGAGCCTCGTTACTCGCGTAATGGACGGATGCTCCTCGTGATGTACGAGACGCGGAGGACGCTCCGAGTACCTCGGTAGCATCGTTCCCACCCCTGTTACGCACACGCATATATATATGTACACAAATATCGATCGGGAGGAAACGGAAGGGCGTCTTGAACATTATCCCGGCTGCGGAATCGTTCGAGTTACGTCCCTGTACGGAGCAGTGACCGAGAGACACGCGAAACGCGTATATATTCCATAACAAAGATTCCCTCGGGAGCATCAACATTGTAAACTGCGCAAGTCCCACCTATAACCTCTACCAGCGTTACGATACAGATACGACGAGCCACGGGCGTACGTCGCGGATCTCCGTTCTCCCCTTCGCCGATCCGTCGGTTCATTAGAGGAACGTGCGACCGACGCTAATGCGACATCAATTATGCGCCAATAACGCAACAATACGCAACACGCTCGCATCGCTCGGGTAACGACCAGCCCGTATATCCTTCTCGTGCCCTTCAACGAGGCAGCTCGGGCCTGCCTCCGACTCTCGTCCTCTCCGTCACTTTTCGTCCTGTTCCATCCTCGTTTCGGGTGGTCGCTGTTTACGGTGCGTACGTCGATCGACGACGATCAGCGTTCGCGGTAAACACGGACTCCGGTGTCCCGTCGTTGGGCTAAATTATCGACGGCTAATACCCGCGGAATCGCGACTCGTAACGATCACAATCGCGTACCCGCGTTACCGCGCGGAGCTTCGCCGAGCGAGCGCTACGAGGGTTCCACCAATTATGGATGACTCTCGATTCCTCAATAACGCGATTCTACCGGGTAAACGATCGAATCGCGGACGACGCACTCGTGTCAAACCGTTCAATTAATTCTACAGCTGATTGCAAAGAATCTTCGAATCGTGACTGTTGATCGGTTCGAGCCTCGTCGGTCGTCGCGAATCGCAGCGGTGATTCGGAATTGTTGCGTATTCGTCGAGTGGACCTGGCTTGATATTCAATAATCGTTGTCCCGTGACGAGTCGCTCGGCTCGAGTCTCCCCACTTTGCAATTCGAAGGGTCGTCGGACGTTAAATTTAAAGGTTGGAATAACAAAACCACGCTAGTCGAGTAAGCCATTTGTCGTTTTAACCGTTTCATTGAGAAACGTTACGTAAAAGCTCGATTCGTAAAATTAAGAAAATTCGTAACCGAACCCCGGTCAGGTAAGACGGCTTGTCAAATTAATGAAACGAAATCACCCCAGTACGAATGAGATCCAATTTTCAAAACAAGATTGTCACCCATCTTCCGAAAATTTCGAACGAGAAACAACGTTTTATCGATGAAAAGTGCGGTGCTGCGGTTGTAAGTATCGCAGCGAGAGATTCGTTCGCGGCGACCACCGCGGTAAACTTCCTTTAAAAATCTCGATAGCGCGTTTCGCAAATGCACTCTCGTCGAAGAGGCGAAGGGTCGTTCACGCGTGAACGAATTATCGAACGGGGAACGATTCGAGCGCCGTTCGGAAGTACGTAGATAACGCTTACGCGAAATTGTTTTTCCGTGTTCGCTATCGGGACGATCGATGCTCGCTGTTATTAAATGAAATTGTTAATCCGATGGTGATAAAGCAGGGAATGTATCTGTATATCTAATTTACACAAACACGCGTATACGGAAACGCAGGAGAGTGAAATCGGGAGGAGTACACGGACGGGATACACGGAGGTTAGTCGGTGTCCTGGCAGTTCCGTGTAAACACGCGCGATTGCACATGCCCGGGGATCGAAACGCAGAAAGAGGAGGGATCTAGGTTTTCGCGTTCGTGTCCCTCGTATCGTATCGCAAGCTCCCGCGTTTTTCCCTCTCATTCAGGAACGATACGCGTTATTCGTGTTAACCAGCGAGAAATGGGAAATACAAAGGTTGCACGACCGTTTCATTTATTGGCAAACGATTTTGCCGGAAAGATTGGTGCGCGTATACGCACGCGGGGTGCGTCCGTACCGCGGAGCGGGAGGGAGGGCACTTTAAAAGTGGCTGCATTACGGATATACTTTATGAATACCAATTTCAACGTATCGCGCGGCTGCGTTCGACGGTTTCGGTATCGGTGACCCGGACGATTCGGCCCGTCCGTTTCATCCGAGTTTCAATCGTAATACAAATCTGTGAAACGCTTTTCCAAAATTTACGTTGTCCGATTTTTGTCCGGCGCGACACTGGGGTGTGACGGAATTGATCGAGGATGTGTCGAAGCATGGAAATATTGAGCCGTAACGATGATTCACGAATCGGGTACCCGAGGACGACGAGACAATCGAATTCCTCTAATCGCGCGTTGCAAACCGAAACTCGAAACCCGATAACAGAGCTCGAGGATTATCGCTGAGCAGGTCCTTTAATCACCGTCCATCGGTTCCCGTAAGATCGAAAAGCCAATCGTTTTCTCGCGTAATATCGACTGTTCCAAAGCGCGGAGAGATAGTTGCGGTGTAACTCGGAATTTGGCCAACATTTGTTATGCACGGGAGGCTACCGTCGAACGACCGTAACCGCGGACTTTCGCCGAAAGGACGAGAGAGAGACGGAGAGGAGTCGGGGAGAGAGGATAACTACACGAGCGAGTACTCGTTATCTCTATAGTTTACCGGACACACGTACGTAAACCCCGTACACCGATTCGCGCTAGGAAAGCTCTTGGAGTTTGCGGTACGTGTACCGTATCAAGTGGGAGACACACTCGACGTTTGCGGTGCGGTGTAGACTCGGCCTTCCCCGTTCCATCCTAATACGGAATCTTCGGCCACGCGGTGCTTCGCGGTTTTGATTCGATGCCTACGTTCGGTCGTCCAGTTTTCGTTTGCTTTGGAAATGACCCAAGCGCTTCGCGGCGATACGTCGGTATCCGAACCTCCGGCGTAGCTCTCTTCGACTCGCTCGACCGTAAAGGCAAACTGTGCATCCCCAGCCATCGCACCCGTGGATGAATACACGGACCGGGCTTCTGGCTCCCGACCCGCTCAAATCCTTCGGAAAATCTTCAATCGAGAGCCGCTCGCGTCGGCTCTCTTCCGAAACATCGAACAACGACGCTCCGAGTACGAACGGTTTTATGCCGGAACTAATTACAGGCACGTCCGAGGCGAAATCTTTTTCAAAGTTTTTATTAACACTGTTATCGCTGCGTGTACTTTTTAGTTGTACGGATAACGGAACCCTTTTCTGGATACGGATACTAGAGATCCGTCCGTACCTACTCTCGAAGTTACGATTTGTGCGCAAAGCATTTTGGCGAAAAGATTCCGTTATCCGATAACCGTCGAAACGATTCTGAAACCGAGTCCAAAAAAGTATACAACCGTGCACGCTTTTGTAGAGCGGAGTGTGTTCACTTCGGAATCGAATAGACTCCGACAGTCGCGATACCCTAGCGCTTGGGCGACGCAACGACAAATTTTGTCATTAACGAGCGCATTTCTAAGCAAGTAGCAGGTGCGTCGCGGCTCCGCGAAGGACGTATTCCACGAGTAAGCCCGAGAGTACAACCTAAGGGATACGTTTGGGTGTATCGATAATGCGGAAATGGCTGGGGAGTCGTTGGTTCCGCAAAGCGTTTGGCCCACATAACCTACAGCGGGCGAGAGTTTGCGCCCGTACAGGCATACGAGATACGCTTGCACGTACGTAGTTTTGCACGAGGGAGGTCGAGGGGAGGGCGATGGGAAAACGCGCGGGCGGAAGAGAAGTACCCTGGTAAGAGCGGTGAGAGCGGAAAAGTTCGAGGGCTCGTGTAGGCAGGGGGTTGAAAAGCCGAGTACGAAGGGCTGCGAGGCAACGAGAGGTAGAAGGTGGCCGAGGGGCGGAGCGGGGAGGAGAGAGAGAACGAAGCAGAGCTGGAGCGAGAGAGAACGAGTGTACCGAACGAGGGTTGTTATTGCAGATTGCGTGCAGTGAGGGTCGAGTGCACTCTCGGCAATGATAGAGCGCAGGAGGAGGGCGAGGTTCGCGGAGAGAGGAAGGGCGGGGAGAGAAAGCCAAAACGGGAGAGTAAACCGTAGGCTGACCGAGTCCGCGAGCAGGAACGCGCACCGGAGAGGATCGCCCGCGCGAGCGCTACCGATGCACACCGCCTCTCAATAACGAAAATCTATACGCTTTCATTTGTCCATTCGGCGCGACTTTATTTGCGAATCGTTGAAGAGTTCGGTGCGCAACCGAACGCGGCGAGCTCTTTGGCACGAGACGAACGGAGAGGGAGGAGGAGGAGGAGGAAGAGGATGTAGGAAAGTGGGGTGAAGAGAGAGAGAGAGAGAGAGAGAGAGAGAGAGAGAGAGAGAAAGAAAGAGTCGCGTGGATGCTGACGAGGTAGGCGGTCGACGGTGGTGCCGGGGAAAGAGGCGAAACGCAAAGGGGGAGAAACGAGTACGCGTCCACACCCGTTCCAGTACGCACATCGATGCGTACGTATACGTACGGATGCGTAGGTACTCCACGATCCCTTCCTTCTTTCGTCCTCTTCTGCCTCTTGAGTTACCTACTGTGAGAGGGCGCGAGGCCGACGAGCGTGTTCGAATCGAAAACTCTATATACGCGAAAAAAACCCTTTCCCTCTTGTGGACGGAGAACGTCGCATCGCCGACGATCGAACGACTCCTCGCAAAACCGAGCAAGGGTTCCTCGATTTCCCTATGCGCGTCGTGTATGTGCAAAGACTCGTGTATACGTATACGTATACACGAATCTCCACGCGCGCGTACGCGTAGATATATATAATATCGCCCGTCACGATTCTCTCTCGTATTTCTACAGATATTTTTCCTATAGAAGCTCGCTCCTTCTCCCCTCTCTTTCTTCCGTCGATTCCATAATACCCTCCATCGAGAACACCATTTTTAATACAGCCCTCGGTGGGAGGGTTCGGGGGACCGGGGCTGATTGCGAATTTCATGCTCGGCCTGCGAGAGAAACGGAGATTTTCGACGATACTCAACGGCTGGTACGTATAACGCGCGTTCTTTTGTACTTCCGGTGCGCTGTACGCGGGCGAGCGGTAAAAAATGGACCGGCCCGTATCGACTATTCGTGTTCTTCTCTGATACGTAAAATAGAAAGGAAAACAAAAAGGCCGTAACGAGGAACGCGGGCGGTCGCGAATAATGAAAAATTCTCGGTCTCGATTGTGGCGAATCGGGAGTACTCGCGAAGAAAAACAAAGGTTAGACTCGAGGCCGTGAAACTTTATGCGCGTTGAGATTTTTCGATTGCCAGGGGTAACGCGTGGGCGCTGCAACCGACGCGACCCAAAAACGCGCAACTTTCGATCGAACGTTTCACTCGCTGCAAAATCGTTAATAGTTTGGATCTTCATTGGCGCGGGATTTCCACGTGTTCGGTTCGTGTTACGGAAAATCGGTGTCCATCGATAATTCCCGATTCGTCCAAGGTGCGAAGGAACGATCGACGAGCGAAACGTTCCGCTCGGACGAGCCGGCACGATCGGGAGTGACGAAAAAAAACAAAGTATATATAAAAATTGTACGTTTCTCCCAAACTTGGCCGATCGAACAAGCAGAAACATTAAAAGTATTTAACACGCGGAAGCATCGTTTCGAGGGTATTCAATCGCCGGCGAGTTTTTTCGAGCGCACGCACGATCCGGTTGAGCGAAGCCTCCCGCGCGTGTCGCGCACGCTCAATTTGTCGCGAGTCCGAAATACGCGAACACACGCGCATATATATATATATACGGATACACGAGTACACGTACGCGTTGGAAACGAGGGCGAAAGCGCGTTTGTCCGGCAAACGATTTCCCAACAAAATTCAATCGTCCTCGAAACCCGCAGCGACTTTACTGATTTATTAAATCATCGTTTTAACGATACCCTTGCACACGAATCTATAAAGCCCCGCGAATACACGCCTGCATCCACGGGCATATATATATATATATATAAATAAATACGTAGGTGTGTACAAAACGAGAGGTCGTTTCAGAGATTCATTGGGACGAATGAATCCGGAGCTATGCCCCGACTGACTACGCAATCGCCCGGCGACAATCGAATCGTTAGCGGAGGCCCCTTTCCTCCCGTACCCTTTTTCGACGTTAATGAACTACGCTCTCGCGAGCTTTACGTCCGACGCCCCGTAGTGTTTTATTTAATAGGAGACTGGGTTATGCACGCGCGAGAGGAGCTTCTCCCACTCGGTGCGTCACTCCCTCTCTCTTCGCGCGAATTGTGCTTTGTAACGAAACAACGCACGAGGAGGGTGGCTGGGGGTCTAGTGGCCGGGAGTTCAGGACGAAGCGGGATACACCGAGCCGCGGAGCGTACAGGCTGAAACAGCACCGCTGGTATTGCGGTGTAACGTACAGTTGGATTATCGGTCCCCCGTATGCAGGTTCTTCCAGGGGTGTATCGAAGAAAAAACGACGGCAGAAGGAAACAAAAAATTGTAGCCGGCGTAATTAATGAAGTAACTAATGGGCACGTTGCAGCGGGTTTGGGTTGGTCTGGCTTCGCGGGGTATTTTTTTCCGTGAGTTAAAAGCAACCGGGGGCTTTCCGCATCGTCGAATATCACGATCCCCCCCCCCAAGTACAATTGAAAACGCCGGCATTTTTTTCGCGTTCGTTACAGGAGTACCGATGAAACGAATCAACGACCGCGACTCGTGGCGAGCACGCGATTCTCATCTTTGCCGACGATCGGCAATCCTCCAACGACGACGAAATAGAAAAATCTATTTCGATTTGTTCTCGAGGTCAGTAGTTGCCCGATGAAAGATCGTAAAACCGGAAACCGGATTTTACCGCGTATCGACTATCGGCTGTAGTGTTCGATCATCGTTCTCGATGTACGAATACTACGCCCTTTCCGGTCAGTCGATAAATTGAGATTTGGGCAGAAAGCGGTGCGTACGAAACGTTTCATAGTCCCACCGAGCCTACCACCTCCGATCGTTCTCTCTCTCTCTCTCTCTCTCTCCCTTCAACCCTTCGTCGCCCAAAGCGAAACTGGTTCGTCCACGACGACCCACACTCGCGCGTTCATTTACGAGACTCGTAATAGCACGCGCGCGCGCTCGTGTTTGCGCGAAGCCTCATATTTTGGCTGCTCGTACGAGTCTCCCGCTTGGCGATAGCAGGGCGCGATCGGGCGAACGCAACGGTCACCGAAAACGACCGGGTTGCGCCCTTTTTGTGCGTCCGAGTACGGATGGGCGGCCGCGGCACGGCTGCTAGCACCCTTTACCGCGTTCTATTCGGTTCTATCCGGTGTTTACGGCTGGAAGCATTAACAGAGAGAATCGCATTATTGCAACGCACCACCCCCCTTCGCCAGTTCCGTCCGCCGATGCAACTTCGCGTCGCGTCGGTATCCACCCCGCGCCTCCACACGCGTCCCATCGTTCGCCAGCTATGCGCGCGCGACTGCGTAAACGATATTTTGGATTTCTCGAGTTTCGTTACGTTTGGCTATTTTGAGGACGGCGCTGCGATATTTTTATGGAAAGTGTTGGTTCCGAGGACGCCACGGGCGTTCGTAGCGATCCTCCGGACGAATCTACTCGCGTTCATCCAACGACCGCTTTGAAGACATCGGCTATTGCGCAACTTTCGTTACGAGAACCATCGGCTAGTGCCGCGGTTGTCCTCGAAGTTGATAGTCTTCGAAATACCGTTTTTACGTCGCTGTTCCGTTGTCCGAATACGCATCCGTGTTACAGGCACACCGGATTCATCCGGACGTATACGTGCGTGTCGTTTGTTGATAGTCGTGGTGCAGATACGCGG
Organism: Ophioninae sp. A BG-2022a; assembly: GCA_030523105.1. Taxonomy (NCBI): domain Eukaryota; kingdom Metazoa; phylum Arthropoda; class Insecta; order Hymenoptera; family Ichneumonidae; species Ophioninae sp. A BG-2022a. Next base: position 17,826 of record JAPYZI010001518.1, read on the forward strand.
AGGAACCCAGCTGAACACACCAGCCCGCTTGTTGCAGCCCGATTGCAAGACCCAGCTCCGAACCAAAAAGGTCATTTTTTTCCTTTATAATCCACCTCGAACCAGCCCCTTTCCCCTTGTGCACTGTATTCGATGATACAGACGAAAGGGCCAGAGAACGAGTGCGAGAGAGAAAGAGAACGAGAGAGTATAACCAAATCCCTGTATTCCAGTTTCCAGGGCAACTGCCGAATCCACAGCGAATAACCCCTTCCCGGTTAACGCCTAGTTAATAGTAGAACCGCGGCGTATATCGCGGAATATTGGAATATTATGGGATTATATAAGCCGGAATCCCGCTATGTGTCTCCAATAAGGCAATTCTAGTATTCCACGTAACCTCACACCTTCCGCACTCTGTGTATCAAGGGTGCGCGTCATTTTGACGCAGTTTCCAGCCCGGAAAGTTACTTCGCTGGATTAAAGTCCACGTTCGATTCGATCCGCTGTCGATATTCGTTTGTATTTGCGAATTCATAGGCCAAAATATTTGGACCCGGCAACTGACAGGCGTCAACGAAAAGAACCAAGGAAAGATTGATCGTCGTACGCTCAGCAATACCGAATAACTCTTTCCTTAAAGTTATTCAGGAAACTAAATAACTTCGAGAAAACTTATTTGTTTTAAGTAGTCTCGGTATGATTACGAATTTGTCTATTATTGTTGCGTTCGATGTGACTCGATGAGGAATCGAACAATGAAATAATACTATAGAATATTTGTTTCTTTTTTTCTAAAGATTATTTATGTATAAAATCAAGTTTTTGAAAAAAATCCGTCGAATCGCCAAAATTGAAGGCTGAGTACATATCCGGTGCAAGTTCCGTCCACGGTACGTTCGCGGGTGAGCACTCGCGTTGCCGCGAGTGCGGGAGTTTTCCCTACGGTTAAAGTCTTATGGATATAAGAGGGCGGTCGTGCAAGCGCGCCAAAGGTCCGGCTCGCGGTTTCTGGTCAGAGGTTGCGGCTCGCTAATGTCGTTTTAAGCACGGCATTTACCACAGCGACAAATAATCATTAGCCAGAGTCTAGAAACTGTTCGCGCGTGTGTGTTTTTGCCCGGTGCGCGGGGTCGGATAGCGAGGACGCGAGGACTAGAGGTAGCCAACCTAAGTGCGAAATCTACCGTCTCCCTCTCCACTTTTACCTTCGTTTCTCTCCTCGAGACTCGAACGATGTATAGCCAAGAAAAGAGTCTAGCGAATGCACCCGAGGTTTCCGTTATAAATTCTGTTGGTTAGGACCTACTACGAGGAAGCATTTGTCCGGTATTCCAACCATGTGTGGAAGAAACACCCACAGGGAGAAACCTGTCGGTGTAACCCAACGCACGCGGGTATTCCGAGCAACGTCCTTAAGCTGGATTATCCCTTGAGAGGCAGACCTAAATATTTTAACGTTTTGCGTAAGTTCGGGAGTGCAGTGGAGTTTGGGCGACGGTAAAATCGTACCGGAGGTAATGCGGAAGCACAACCGACCACCGTGATGGGTTTCTCCTCTCTGCACCTACCTCATCACTCTCGTCATCTCCTCCTTCGCTCCCTCTAGCTTTCTACCCAGGAAACTTTCTACCCACGCACCGCCGACGAGTCGGGTCAAATTTTCTACCCATTGAACATTTTCTTTTCTAACGTGCTTGTCTTCCCATCGCTTTTCTTTTTTTTTGGGCTCCTCCCGCGCGGCTGGTACATTTCCCCACCTACGGGAGTGACGACGCTTCTCACAGCTCCAATGGAGAAGGGAAAGAATCCTCGCTGCAACGGACGCGATGGACCGGCCTCAAGAATACGTCCAGCGCACGGGTTATAAAAAACATTGGTACTACTGTCACTGACGAACACCCTGGGACTCTTCGTACGCCACGATAAACTCACACCGAAAATATTTCAAAGTTTGAATTGACCGAAAAGACCGTAGCGAATGCACAATCTAACATTTGCATATTTTATTTCTTATTCGAATAAAAAATCTAATACGAAATATGGCTTTGAAAATCATTTATAATTTAAAAGGGCTAGATGGCAAAAAATATCTCAAGAACAGAGTTGTTTCTTTTACCTTACAGAATAATTATACAAATTATCGATTGTTATTAAATATAGTTAAATAATATTAATTATTGTTAGAAATAAATCTGACCTATTACGATTCCAACGTTGGATTCAACGTTTGTTTTTCATCAGCAGTAAAAAAGAACAATGCACCCATTATATAAAGTAATTTCATTTTTTTGCACGATTGATCTACGAAAAACGTATGATAAATATATCGTTTCAAACGAGACGAATGATATTTATTTTTATAAAAATGATTATTTTATTTTCTTATTTTCTTTTGCAAGGTAGAACAAACAATTGTTTCTTTCGAATTTGGAAAATTATTTGCCTTTTTTATTTTCTAAAAGTTCTTCAAAGATACATTATATAAATACGCACGCACCCACACGCGTGTCCTTGTACATTTCCGGGGAGTTTCTCGTTTTCCAAGCGGCGGGTATAAACGTAATATAGCCCGGAGGTCCACTTTCGTTAATTAATATTCAGTGGCAATAACCATTACCGACACATTTAAACAAGCCGAGTTTCACCAACTTCCGATAATGCGATATCGCTGAAGTAATACGTTCGAGCATGTATATATATGAAAAATTGTCAGCAATTAGAGGAAACCGTGGAGCCTGGGCTTTTTCTTTTCTCCCGGTATTAGCTATACATCGAAGCGAAAGTGGCTTCCGAGCACCCTCTACTTCCGTACCATCGTACAATCCTCCATTAATAACGATACCGGGTTGCGTTCGAATTAAAATCAATTTTCCCCCAAACGGCGAGCTAATTTACGAATCTTCGTATTATGGCACGACTCTCGTGTCCACCTGCTGGTTCGGCTACTCGTTTTTTCTTTTTTTATTTCGCCTCTCCCCGGTTCACCTCTGCAGAATAGCTTATGCACAAGTATAAGAAAACGTCGGTCGATTCACTGAATTACGAATTTCCGTCGTTACGGTATTTTCTTTGCAACGGTTGGGGAAAATGAATGGATCGAGTTCGAATCGCTGCTGCGGATCGACGAAACATCGCAACCGATGTAACCCGTATTTGAGAAGCGAACGGAAGGAGGCTGCATCGTCAATCTTCGAAAAAACCGAGACAAAACGCTGTCCATCCAAGTTTCTTTGTTTGGGTTTGTTTGGGTTGTACTTCATAATTTATGAACACAATTGAAAATGGCAGTTTCCGCAAGCCGAATATCGCTAGTGATGACGCAATAAACACAGGGCTGCTCATGGTTACTCGATGCAAGCGAGGGCATTCCGAATATTCTTCATAAATCCTTTAATATTAAATAATTGTAAATATTTTCCGCAAAGTTTCATAATTTAACCATTATTTGAGCAAATTCCCGGACTAGTGCGGTTTTATCGTTGAAACAGCAATCCGTTGAGCCTGACCATCCTTAAAATTGCAAAGTGGGCACGTTTGACTCGACTCTACGGATTGCCATATTCCATCGTCCGAAGCGTTGATTTTCACAGTGACGAAAGTTTGAGGGAAAGTTCCAGCAGGTTTGACTCGTCAACTTCGATAAACCGGGACAAACAAGATTTCCATAAATAAAGGGCGTTTCAGCGCGAGAGTCCGAACAACGAATACGGAAGGGTGGTTCGTTTTAATCGGAGGAGCGTAGACGAGGTTGTTTCGGGGAAGAGATTCAGTAGGCCAAGAACGACGGGAAAAGTATCCCTTGGGAGAGTTCGGTGGTTTCTATCGTTATTACCACCATCGTCGTCATCGTCATCATCATCGTTACTATAATCGCTATTATTATTGTCATTACTATAAGCATTATTATTATCGTCACAAGTGTAACGAGAATTAGGTAGATAAGTACGAGAAGGCTGTATTAACAGCTCGGACGCGAGGTAGATCCTATCGACTGGTAGATAGAGGACGTAAAACGAACGCCCGAAACGTTTCACGTTTATACCCTATATAGAATCGTATAGTTTACCGATAACCAAAGATTGCGCGGGGCTTATAAGAGCGTTATTGCGCGTGTTTATTACGGCAGAGAAGCGCGCGGGTCGCGAGCAAAAACGGCTCGCAAATTCGGCCAAGAAATTAAGCGAGCGTTTGAGAGAAGGGGGACGGGCAGTCGGCGATCAGGAGGGTAAAGCCCAGCGTTTCCTCGTCCATGCGTGCTCTATAGAGCGGTTGTGCCCTCATTTGCATCAATTACCTCGGACCCCGCGGGCGGAGTTTCTTCTCTCTTCGGTTCGAATTAGCCACTCGGGAACGAGCGGGAGCAAGCCGGACGGAAGGGGAAAGAACAAAAGGGAGCCTAGGACCTATTAAAATAAAGGAGAAAAACAAGTTTTCCGAGATAGTTGCGTTACGATCAACGGGGGACGCGTAACGATCCGCTTTTGGCCAGCGGAGAGGCCACCCTGTGGACCACTCTCCCTCTCCCTCTCCCTCCTTCGAACCCCGGCCCCCATAGATATCGGCTATAAGACGAGGCTGTCCTCTTAAACATCCTCCTCTACCGAGTTACGCGTCTCCAAAGTTATGCCCCCGCTTATCTTTCGAATTCCTTTCTCGTCCCTGGCTATCCACTCTCGCTCTTCCTCCCTTAAGAAAAACGAGAAGTTGAGCTGTTTTCGATGGTGATCTACGTCGACGACGAGATCCTCGAAGCTTCCTTCCTTCGAAACTCGAATTGTCACGTAACTTCACCAATGACGTTTCTTTTGTTCAGACTTGATGCTAACGTTCGCTAAGCGCGGTGATGAAAGCAGTGCTGCGACTGAACGAGTGGATCGAGCCGACCAACGACACTGACGTTTCCTTTTGAAAACAAAAAAAAAACTAGCGCGGTCAAATGTTTCGATGTACTTTATTAAATACGAGTGATACCGACGCGTGAGCACGAAGGCTCATGTTTTCGTAGTGACGACAGGAATTTCAAAATAAATCAGTGTTTCAGTATTGTGTAAGGAATTTAGGAAGCCGTAACAAGATTATTTGGAACTTTTTAAAGCACTAAGATTTTTTAAATGAAATTTGGTAGACAGCTTTGCTGATGCACATAAAAATAAATATTCAAACGATTTTCCAATTACTCGACCGATTACCTTAAAATTTGTACTTTCTTTAAAACGTACATTTTTGCGGGACGATCCTCTTAAGGGAAACGAGATATTTATCTCGATGACGGGTAAACAAAAAATCGGGTAGCGCCAGGGGCTTTGGGCACGTAATTTGATTATCGCGCTGGTAGAGGCGGAGGCCGTGCGAAATGAGAGAGACGAGAGGCCGTATCAGGATTGATGAAAAAAATGAACGGGCAAATTCCGAGCCGGCTTGGCGTCACGGGAGCGTAGCCGTGGATATTGTTGGGCATTCCTCGGCTCTGGAGCGAATGCGGTCATCTGAATGCTGAGCGCGTAAACCACGTCGAATGTCCCGGGCTGCGTAGAGAAGGAGAGGGTCGACAAACTCACGAGAGGCACGAACAGGGAGTGAGTTTACAGTTGGGGGTGTCGGAGGGCGGATTTTCTGGCTTACCGCTTTCGTTCAAAGCGAAAGACACCCTCTCTCCCTCTCCCCCTTTCTCTTTACCGTCATATATCTGCGTGTACAGGGTGACCGCTCGATTGGACTTCTTATTCGACGGTTCGGTGATACTTTGAATCGCCATTTTTTTTACTTCCGACGTTAAGCCAATTTCACATTTCTGCATTTCTTTTTACCGTTATCAAACTTCAGCTTTCAAAAAAGGACCCATCGAATATTAAGAGTAGATATTAACAAATTATTTGTTTTAAAACCTCCAAAATTAGAACTCGGTAACAACCACGATTCGATCGATTCCCTGTTATACTTGACGAGGCTTAATTGGATTAAAACGACCTCCGGAATGAGCCCTTCAAGGAACGAATCGAACGAGGAGTCACCCTGTATACGCATTCGAGTGCGCGCTGTGGGAAATCTACCCCCGCCCGGTTTCAACCCTTCGGGAGTGCCACAGCTATTTCGGCAAATCGCGCTCGCGCTATTTTAATTAATCGACGGTTATATGCGGGCTCCTGGCGTTGGTTAGCCCGCGCCTACGGTCCCGAAAAACGACCAAAACGCGCATAAGTGAGCTACGGTGGTTTCACGTGTACGCGAAATTCTTCTTCCTTCGTGCAATCGTGCCAAACCTCGCAATACAAATTCGTAATATGTGGAGAACGAGGGAGGAAAACGGAGGTAAAAAAAGAAATAATCGATTCGCTCTTCCCGGCTCGTTAATTATACGATAATATCATCGGTGTCATTAGCCGCCTCGTATAATTATCACGTACCGAAAGATCGGACAATTAATGCACCTGTCGGTTTACCGAGAGCACGGACATCGCGAACGTCACGGCCGTTCGGATCTTCCGCTCCCAAAAGAGCCACACGTTCGTGTATAAATGTGCGCAAGTCTGTGGAAAGACAAATTTGCACGTATATATGTGCCGGTGAATATATATCGAAATATACATACACGTGCACACGCATGGCAGCGATGCCATATTTTTTCGTTAACGCTTGCTCGTAATTCATATTAATGACGTTCATTTGACCATTTTGACAGCGTAAAACTGGGTCGTCAGCCCGGTCGTTATATACTTTCCAACCGGTGGAAAACTTTTCGCACCATGTGTAGGCTTTCATGCGGCAAATGAGACATCCGCAATCCAGCCCGACTGGGCACCTCCCCGCCAAATATATCTCTGTATATGCTTCGTGTAATACTCTCCCTTATACATATATACGTAGATGTATTTTTATACACACACACACACACATATATATATATATATATATATATTGCGAATGAAAAATTGATGCAGTAACAGATGGAAAAAAAAGTATTGTACGTTGGAACGTACTTCCGTTCCGCGCAGTTTTCCACCGGAATAATAACTGTTAACGATGAATGAGAATTCCGGTGGATCCGCTTTTCCCAGTCGCTCTTTCTCTGTACGTCTGTGTATTTCTCTCTCTCTCTCTCTCTCTCTCCCTCCCTCCCTCCCTCCTAGCTCCGTCGCTCTTTCTCCATCTCTCTTTTCCTCTCTGTATCAATTGGGACGATACACATGGTTGAGCGCTTCGTTCGCATTTCCGCCATCCGAATCGTATACACCGGTGATTCCACCCGAAATGGGACGACACTCGGAGCGGAGCCTTTCGTACAGATATACTTCGAGTCTTCGTTAAGCGGGGATAGATTTTTGACCGCAGCGCGAAGAGGAAAATGGAAAAATACGAGGTCGCGGGGGCCCGAAAAAAGGAATTTGAGAAACAGAATTTGATCGACGCGCTTGGGTGATCCTAGCTTGGGAAGGAAATAACAGCTGACGATTCTGTTGTGCGGGTTCGTGTCGCTTCGACGACGCGCGATGTGAAGCTCAAAAATTGACCATTTGGGTAACGGGAGGAGCAATTGAAACGTACCGGGTGTCGGAGGCTAAAGCGTGGAACGAGAGGAGAGAGGTATCCCGAGGAAACTGCGTTGGCTGCATCCGGACGATTTCGGAGTTCGACGGTGTCGCGACGCCGCGTAAAAAGGATCGCCGCGGAAGGCGCGTTGTTTTTTCCGACCATAAAAATGCACACGTGTGGCAAAACAAAACAACAAATGCTCGCTGTACGTCCGCGTGTCACGATAACCCGGGTCTACACATTCGTACAAAGCCCGGTGTCTCGCGTTCGTTCGTCTTTTGGTTTATTCGGTTCGGAAAGTGAAAGCTTCGATTTTTCATTGAACGTTCAGTATTTTCTGAAAAAACGTTTCCGGACGGCAGCCACTGCCTCGATCGACGATCAAAGCGTAACTGTCACTTGGAAAACTGCAAAGAATTCCGCAATCGAAACAGCGCGAGTTAAACCCTTACGCAAGATTGCCGACTAATGGTACACGTACACTTTCGGGATATTTGTTTTCTTCGCGTATATACCCTGGTATACATAAAAATCACGTTTTGTATTTGGTAATTACGTTTTCAGAGTGGCCGGTATCGCGAGGAAGTTACAAAAGCGCGAGGTTATAAAAATTTCCAATAAATAACCTATGTCTCTTGAGGGGTGGTTGTTGGGGTTGAAAGGAGGCACGGGGAAACAGAGAAGGGGTGTGGAAAGTGTCGGAGCAAGGGTTCGCCGGGAAACGAAACGAGGCGGGGGGAGAACGGGAGAATTTCCAGTGACGCGGGAGTGAAAAAGCCTCGCGCAGAGCTCTGCATCGTTCGGGCAGCTTCTGGAAACGATCCCACTGGCCGTAAACAAGCTCTGGACCGTCTACCCCTACGGATATATGACGTCATATATTTTTTTGTGCGTGACAGGAGCCCTCTCGGCCGTTCCGTGGCTATCGATCGGTATCGCGTCGCTGGCTTTGCGACGTGTAAAAAAGTTTGGATGTAGAATGTATACGCGACTCCTCTCTGTACACGTAAGGACTTTGCACGCTCGATGCTTCTTCCCCGGAATCGAAATATTGTCCGATGAAAAAAAAAAACAATAAGAACGAAAAAACACCGGGCATCGTTACGAAAAAGGGATTACCGTTGCGCGACTGCGGTTCCGCCCGAGTCGTCGTCACGCGGCGGTTCGAGAAAATTATTACGCTTCGCGATATATTTGGAGAAACTGAGAGGCTCGACTACCGTCAACGTTTCAAAAAATTACTCGTCCCTTGAGACGACTCAAATTGAAGAGAAAGGTATTTTTTCTGGAAAAAATATATATTTTTCAATACTTCGTATTTTTTGGCCATCACGGTAATCAAATCCCTCAATGATTCGTGATACAATTGCCAATTTTATTCAAACATCGAAAATTTCACTTTTACCGTTCTTCCGTATCTCTATGCGACACTATTTTTCAAAAAGATTTTTATAGCTAGCGCACTAGCTTCGATCCAATTTGAAATTTTGATATCCGGTTCGAACTTGCGATATCCCGCGTAAAGTACAATTTGCGAATAATTAAAACGCTCGTATAATTATTTGCTTAAGTAAACGATGGGTGTTTGGATAAATGATACGCGATGTTGCGCGGGACGGGAAAACCCTCGGGTGGAATATCGTTTTTCCATCGATTCGCCGTATTAGGACGCGACGAGTTATTTCAACGCGGAGATTACCGATAGCGATTGTATCGCCCTCGAAACAAAAGTGGACGAGATCGCACGTGCGCCTGTGCGCGTAAGAGAGCTCGGATTGCAACGATAAGCGGCGGGAGGGGGGAAACCGTATGTGCGGGCGGGGACGATAGGACGAGCGACGAGGGTAGAAAGAAGAGCCCGAACGCTTCGACGAGCACGATGGAGTAAACAGGGAGACGACTGCGGGGTCGAAACGCCGACGACGACAACGACGACTGCGCCGTATAACCTTTCCAGTAACAAGATATTGACACTGGCCGATAATGGCTCTCGGGTCCGGCCTCATCGCCGGTCCGAGCATCCACGGACGCTTTCCCTCCCTTCTTTCACCGTTTCGCGAGCGAAAAAGGAAAGCGCCGTTCCTCGAGGCCGTTCCTCGAGAAAATAGAGACGAAATTGGTGAGAGGCCTCGAGAATGACCGAAGAGCTTTCGCCTTTCGGATACTTTCACGCTTCGTGAATCATTCGTTGACCGAATACGACGTATCGACTATTGTTTGCCGATCGCGCGCCGAATACGCTACACACCAGGTTTGTTCAAAAAATAAGGTGACCAACCGAAGTAAGTATACTTCGATCTCGAGACTAACGAGTTGTGCCGAACTAAAAAAAATCTTCTTATATAATTGGGATAATTAGAAGAGTTGTGATGAAATTGGAAGAATTATAATCGAACAAAGTCGAAATTGTGCCAATTATTTCAATGAGATTTAGGAATAACAGAATTTCAGTCGGTACTTCCGCAATTGAATAACCGTCGTACGAGGTTCGCGCGGGGAGGGGAGAACGGGAATTATTCGTATCGGTGATACTTGACGGAATCCGAATTGTAAAAACGAAACGATTCGATTGGGTAAATCGAGCAACGAAATTACAAACAAACAATGCCGATGTGACGTTAAAATCGACACGGTGACACCGCTCGGTGGATCTCTCCCTCTTTCCCTCGATTCTCCGTATCTCGCTCGTGTGTATCCGCGCACTTGGGCAAATCTCATATTTTATAGAGTTAACCGCGAGCTCTGCCGAGGCCGAACTCATACGCAAGAGCCAGCGTATAAACCGTAACGTATTAGCGGGGAAATGCAAATTGAGCGCAAAACCACCAACCAAAACAATGCTTTTAGTCGCGTCGTTCGGATGTGCGAAGGTCGAGTGAAGCGGAGGGGTAGTAATTCGACTGGTTTGACCGAAGCACCCCCTCGCGAGGGGTACATAGTCGTTCCAAAGCCGCGATCGGTACGCCCGAACCGTTACTCCGTAAATTAACACGGAGCCATTATAAATAAACGGTAACTCAAATTAATGCTAATGCCTTCGTTGCATTAAACCGATATATCGGGGACATATTGCGAAGAGGTTTATTGTCGCGTAGTCACACCGCGGCAGTAGACCCTCGGAGATTAAACGGATTTCGAACTATCCGTTATCAGTTTCGGCTTTCTCAAACTGCTCTCTTCTATTCCTCCCGACTCACCTTTTCAATATCCTCAATGAAGATATCGTTAAGTTTATTTTCTTCTTTTTTTTCATTCTCAAGCGTGAAAACTTCCACCTTCAACGATAAACCGTTTCTAAGAAATTCGTGGTCGTTAAATTTTCAAAAAACTTGGTCGATTCGCAAACGTATAAAACGATTCGAAAATAATGAGAAAAAATGGAACATCGGTGGCAACCGTTCCAGATAAATTTATCTTGAATTAAGTTGAATAAAATTGGTCCGGAGAGACATCCCGATACGCGTGGGAAACGTTTCCTCCTGTGAATACAAATAAATATAACCGAGAGAAGATACGAGCAAGAGAGACAGGGAGAAGGCGAGAGTGATTGGAATGAAACTGGGAGAACGTTCGGTATCGAATTTCGATACGGAGAAGACGATTTCGGTGACATCATCAGCGTGTCGTAACTCCCACCCTTCTACCTTCGGAGCTTCGTTTTCGCATTTCTCTGACACGTTTGTACATACGCGTTTACACGTCCGTGCGTACACAGGATACAGATGACAGCCGGCAAGACGCGTAATCCGAATTCAAAGCAGATGCCCCGCAACGATACATAAAAAGTCCCATTGTCGGAGCGCGATCGCGGCACACGGATCGGCGTTTTCGATCGTGACCCAAGCAATTTCGAAAGGCCTCTCGAAATCAATTTTTAAAAAGCTGGTGAATCACAAGCATCCGCATTGGCGCAATAACGTTAGAAAATAGGCGAGTATCATCGTTTTCTCAGGCTGCTGTGAATCGAAACAATCGCGTTTCACATGAATTTGGGAATCGTTCGAACGAATTTCGACACCGATAACAATAAGATCCTCCGAACGTACGAATGAAATTTCAAAATTGAGAAACTATTGGACATTTTCAACCAAACACCCTGAAATGGAACAACTCAAATTTCTTACCGTCAATTTAATACGAAATTATCGACATTTGTGTCTAAAAGTTAACGACACGTTCTACTAAATCCACGATTTTCTCATTTCGGTCTTTTTGCCCGAAGGTCCGTTCGGTGCCTGAATATTTTATTAAAAGAAAAATTTCTCCGCGACACATATACCGATGTTCATTTCTACCGAGATCTAAAATTGTTTCACCGTCTTGTACGATGTTGGCGCAGATTCTGACAGCTTCCCACAGTAATCCAGTTCCACGCGTCGAGAGGGTGGTTAGCGAGATAGAGAGAGAGAGAGAAAGAGAGGGAACGGTGGGACTTCGCACGAACGAGTTTGTCAGTGGAAACGGTGCTATTGATTCCAAACTGCGTTGGAAAGCGTCGACCGGGGGTGAGACGTAACGAGGACAAGAGAGAGAAAGCCGGAGAAAGAGCAAGGTGGATGAGGAAAGAGGACGGAGGAAGCGATAGAGACGAGCGAAGAGAGACGGACCGAGAGAGTTTGTCACGGGAGAGAAGAGGGAATCGCGGGGGCGACAATGCGAAGCGAATGCACACATTGAATAAATTAGAGAGCTGGATAAACACACACCGGTGGATCAAGGCCTGACGCCGTACAACCAACGTGTTCCTATACTCTGAGAACTCCCTCTACCCAGTCCTCTTTACCTCTCGCTATCAAGCTCGACCCGTCGTTCTCTCCGGGCTGGCAAACGGCTGTCGCTGCAATAGAAAGAGAGACAGGCTTCGCGGCGGCAGGCGCGCGTACGAGGCTGAGCCAACACCGGTGCAGCTACCGGCGCATCTTCCAACCAGCCTATACCACGCGTGGAACACTCCGCGAGTGCTCTCGCGATAACGGGAGGCCACGTTCAGCCCCGATTCTGCCTTCCACTGAACGCGGAATACATCGTCTCCTTTTCCTTACTTCTCGCATTACATATTCGGTAATTTTTTATTTCGCTATGCATACGGATGTAATTCGGTAACCGTGGGATACGTCTCCGACGACCGACTAACCTGACGTGCCATCTCGGGTCGAACGGTTTCGAACGAATTTATGAAAATTCGATCAAATACAATGGCTTTTCTCGACTCGAGGAAGTAGTGGATCCAGCTTGAGGATCGATCAACGGTTGTCTTTACGGATTCGTGCATTTTTAACCTATTTTTTAAATTCTTCACGAGTGTGTGAAATTCAAAAGAGCATATCAATTTTTATTCACAGGAACTATTATTGCGGCCCACGAAATGTTTCGTAAAACCTCTGACTCCCTTCGGCAGCTTTCACGAATTAACAAAATTTAAATCTCAAAGCTCGAAATTTCCGAATTTCTCAACGAAACGTTACAGGCTGGGATTTAGGAGGTGTCAGGATGGTAACAGCCGTGGAGAGTTTTTTGATATTCGTAACAAAAATTTTATGATATTCGCAATCAGCATAAAATTTCCGTTCCAATAGACCCTTTTAAGAGTTAAAAAATGGAAAACAAACGAAAAAAAACGTCAGAAATATAGTCTACAAAAGGTTTTTCGCATTTTCCCAGTCTAATTTTTCACATTCGGCAAAAACTCGGGCATATTCGTAATCAGCGGAAAATTTCCGATTAAATAGACCCTTTTAAAAGTTGAAAACGAAAAAAAAATTTTTTTCGACCTTCCGGGCCACTTTTCCAGAATCTCAAAAATCACGATATTTCAAAAGGTCGTAGAGTGACCTTCTCATATGCCATGGGGATTCAATTGGTGAGTTTGGAAAAGGTTTTTGCCTAACTTAAATAATGGCGTTGGATTCGTTTCGATATCTCTTATGGTTTTCCCGAGAAGTCCACTTGAAAAATCGCAAAAAAAGAGGCAAAGGGGTATGTATGGAAAAATTTGCAAAAATCGATGGTCCAACTTTGAAATTCTGCCAAAAATCCA
>JAPYZI010001519.1:0-31754 GCA_030523105.1 Ophioninae sp. A BG-2022a
TGTATGGAAAAATTTGCAAAAATCGATGGTCCAACTTTGAAATTCTGCCAAAAATCGAAAAATCATCGGATTTTAATGATTAAAGAAGCATTTTGAAGAGAAAATAATAACGAAGAGATTGAGCTCAGAGTGGAGCGCCAAGTCCTAAAGGGAAAAAAGTTGTCGATGATTTAGTGAAAAAACTTATTATGCCCAAGAATCGAAAAAATTTTTGGATTTTTAATATTTTTTTTAATGGTCCATTGCGATGTAATTTGATCCCCTGAGTACGAATATTTCATTCATTTCCTCCAAAACCCAAAATTTCCATGAAAAAATCGTAAAACACTACTAAAAACACGATTTTTTTTGCTGTGTGTGGTGCTTTCGTCGAAATTTCGATTATATTCGTCGAATGTCCAATCAAAAATTTTCAGCTGATTACAAAAATGCCCGAGTTTTTGTCGAAAGTACAAAATTAGACTGGGAAAATGCAAAAAACCTTTCTAGAATATTTTTTGACAAGATAACTTTGCGGCGGTCGTCCGTAACAGCTGGTCGCTCGAGACGCCGCCAGGCGGCAGTTTCGGTCGCAAAATACTTCAAGCCGCTCATAAGAACTGTCCTTCTATGTACGTCTGACGTCGTTGCCACAGCTACGATCCGAGGAGAGGTTACATTTGTGCGGTAAACATCGACAACGATTCCGAGTGTCGGTTTAAACATCTTTGGGAGTACTTTTCAGCATCGTTTGCACCAAAAGTCGTAGGATACAACGCGGGTGTAAACAACAGTCGGAATCATGGAGAAACCTCAAAAAATGCCGAAAGTGGCGAAGGTGAGTTACTTTTTTCTATCTCAAACATTCCTCCGCCTTTAAGAATGAACTTTATTATGAAAGAATGAACTTTATTCCCCAAACAACCCAAACAAACTGAACGCTGTAAAACCTGTTTACGAAAAAATGTCTTCCGACGATTTCGAGGTTATGTCGCGTAAACTGTGCAAGAGCTAATTTGCAAGAAAATCCCGTTTCGCCCAGTTCCGAGGATAGATCGTCCAACCTCCCAGAGCAGAATGATAAATATTCATTTTTCTTTTGTTCCGTAAGGTGAAGAACAAAGCTCCCGCCGAGATTCAAATAACAGCGGAGCAGCTGTTGCGCGAGGCAAAGGAGAGAGATTTGGAGATCCTGCCGCCGCCGCCGAAGCAGAAAATCTCTGATCCGCACGAGTTGGCTGATTATCAGCATAGAAAGCGTAAGACCTTTGAAGACAACATAAGAAAGAATCGTATGGTGTTGTCCAATTGGATAAAGTACGCGCAATGGGAGGAGAGTCAGAAGCAAATAGCGCGGGCTCGTTCCATCTACGAGAGAGCGTTGGACTGCGACCACCGTAACATAGCCTTATGGCTCAAATACACCGAAATGGAAATGCGTAACCGTCAGATAAACCATGCTAGAAACTTATGGGACAGAGCGGTAACGATATTGCCACGAGCCAATCAATTCTGGTACAAGTATACTTATATGGAGGAAATGTTGGAGAACGTAGCGGGTGCAAGGCAAGTATTCGAACGCTGGATGGAATGGGAACCAGCGGAGCAAGCGTGGCAGACGTACATAAATTTCGAGTTGCGATACAAGGAGATACAGCGTGCCAGGCAAATCTACGAACGTTTCGTTATGGTTCATCCCGAAGTCAAACATTGGATAAAGTACGCTCGGTTCGAAGAAGCGCATGGTTTTATAAACGGAGCTCGAAAAGTGTACGAGCGAGCCGTAGAGTTCTACGGCGACGAAAGCTTGGATGAAAAGCTGTTTATCGCTTTCGCTCGCTTCGAAGAAGCTCAGAGAGAGCACGATCGAGCCCGGGTGATTTACAAGTACGCGCTTGATCACATACCCAAAGATCGCACTCACGAGATTTATAAGGCGTACACGATACACGAAAAGAAATATGGCGATAGATCTGGCATCGAGGATGTTATAGTCAGTAAACGCAAGCGTCAGTACGAACAGGAAATACAAGATAATCCAGCCAATTATGACGCATGGTTCGATTATCTCAAACTCGTCGAATCGGAAGGCAACGTTGAGAGTATCAGGGAAACTTACGAACGAGCTATCGCTAATATACCCCCTACCAAGGAGAAACAATATTGGCGTAGATATATATATCTGTGGATCAACTACGCGCTCTTCGAGGAACTCGTCACTGAGGACATAGAGAGATGTCGCGAAGTCTACCGGATATGCCTCCTCGAGCTCATTCCACACAAACAATTCACATTTTCGAAAATGTGGTTGCTCTACGCCAAATTCGAGATACGTCAGAAGAGACTCACCACCGCGAGGAAGATCCTTGGTATGGCACTCGGAGTTTGTCCTCGCGATAAACTCTTTCGTGGCTATATCGATCTTGAAATTCAATTGCGCGAATTCGATCGGTGTCGAATACTCTACGAGAAATTCCTCGAGTTTGGACCAGAGAATTGTACCACGTGGATGAAGTTCGCGGAACTAGAGAGCCTCCTCGGTGATACCGATCGGGCTCGAGCTATATACGAACTGGCTGTGTCACAGCCGCGTCTCGATATGCCCGAATTATTATGGAAAGCTTACATCGATTTTGAAATCGCCAAGGAAGAACCAGAAAACGCCAGGAACTTGTTCGAGAGACTCCTCGAACGTACACTCCATGTGAAAGTGAGTTTCACCATCGATCGTTGTGGGACGCCGAAAGGATCCTTGAAACGTCGATTTTTATTGTTTGTTTGAGTTTGTTTGGGTTAGACTAGAATAGCAGTATCTGAAAACACGTTTCTTCTTATGCTGACTTTTTTCGCATGATTCTTCAACGAGAATCGATTTTTCGAGTTTTTCTTCCATTGTAAGAGAATTTTAAAACTAATTCGAAACGCTTATCCTAATTTTCAAGGTCTGGATAGCTTATCAAAAGTTCGAATTGGAAAATCCCGTCGTCGAGGAGGGAATCGACAGTGTCGTTCTGGCCAGACGAATATTCGAGCGTGGTAACGCCGCGTTGAGATCCAGCGGAGAAAAAGAGAGTCGAGCGATGTTGCTCGAAGCCTGGCGAGATTTCGAGAACGAGAGAGGCGACGATGAAAGTCGAGCCAGGATAATGGAGAAAATGCCTCAAAGGATCAAGATAAGAAAACGCGTCGTCAGCGAGGACGGGGTACGTAATTATCACTAGACGCGACTCGAATCGTCCGCGCGCTTAAAACCTAGTCTCATTCAATCTTCATGTTTTTTCTCGTTCGCAGACCGAAGATGGCTGGACCGAAGTATTCGATTTTATATTCCCTGAAGACGAGTCCCAGAGGCCGAATCTCAAATTCCTCGAAATGGCCAAAGCGTGGAAGAAACAAAAAGTTACGAATGACGCCGTTGAGGAAAAAACCAACGCGAACGAGAATGAAAAATCGGAACCCAAGCAAAATAGTACCTCGCCACGTTCAGAGTAAATCGCATGGTCCAAATATTTTAATGTTAACTTTTTTGACGACTTATGTGGGTTTCTGGACTGCCCAGCGATTCATCGATGAAATTCGAGTGGACGGGTTTTTTTTATACGCCAATAGATCCAAGACAAACGCTAAACTTTGAAGTTTCCGGAAATTCGATGTTTCGATCTTTCCAGAAGTTTCGATATTTCCGGAAGTTTCCAGAAGTTTCGATGTGCGCAGTAGGTACGATAACCTAAACAATATACGCTTAATTACCGATTTTTCATAACAAAAATATAGAAACTTTCCTTAATTATTTGAATATGATTTTTTTTTCGAAAACAATGCGAGATATGACATCTAAGTTAAACTTTTGTTGGACGCGTATTAAAAATCAATTTCGCTCGATATTCATTGTCGAAACGCTCGACCCTCCTTAACGATCATTCATTCGTTGAACATTTTGTACAGTTGATGGAAAAGTGTATATATAACGAATATAACAATTTCAAATGCCGACAGAAGGAACGATATTTTTACGAAGTGTACTCCATTGGTAAGCTTCGATACGCAAGATCAGAATAAATTATTCTGAATTACTTCATTCTACTTTCTACGTGTCCTAAAAACTCCTACAACGCAAATTCTATAAGTTTTTTTAAATTAAGCTTCAATTCCGATAATTTATCGTTTGTTTCTTTTCAGCGCCACTCTGAAGGTTAACAGTTTAAAAAATCTTTCAAGTAATCTACCGACTTTGATTTGTATAGCTTCAATTACGATTGTTATATCAAAAGGATTTTTAGTTTTTTGTCGAAATGATTTACTATTGAAAGAATTTTTATTTTAATTATCTGATCGCAAAACATAATTGTAAATATTCCAAGCGTGCAAAATGCGCATCCCTTGTAACTCTCGAGCGGAGCAAACTTGTACCCGACTGCGCGCGCAGCTTTGATCGCAGCGCCGCTAGCAACGCCGTTCCGCATTAAAATTTCGTCAAGACGTTCGACTGTATCACAGGTGAAAGTAAGTGAAGAGAGTCGCACTGGTTGCAACTTTTCATTCCCTCCAACGTCAGCAAACAAAAATATTAGTAATTTAGGACGGTTGCGATTGAAAGTTGAAAAAGCAAAATAATATCGCTGCGATAGAAATATCGCGTCGATTTCTGTCGACGATGATTTACGATTCGCAGCTTCGGCAGTTGTCGCGTGTTTCACGTTTGAATAATTGAAGAAACGCGGAATAAAAAGATTAGTGGGAGAAGCAGAAAGAATCCGGAAAGGGTTTTTTGGTGTGAACATGCCGATGGCCGGGTGATGCGCGCATATATAGATCCGTTCGGATGGGCCCAGTTTCTCGGAGGGGCGACGAAGAAATTGCAAGTTAATAAGAGAAGAGCGTCGTACGACACCGCTCCCCGAATCATTGGCACTCGTTCCCTCGCCCGAGTCCACTTCCAACCGATAATAATAACAATAAGTTCGATAAGTTGACGAGCGCGCGCGGTGCGTGCACGAGAATTCGCAACGAGAATAAACCCGAAGCCAGTGTAACAACCCGCGCGGCTGCGTCCAAACCGCGGCTGATACGTGTGGAAAAACGGTGTGTGTGTATAGGTTATACGTGAGTTTAGTGTATGTGTCTTATGTTGGCCGTATACGTTTAATTGTCGCGTGTGCCGATAGAGAGAGAGAGAAACGTGTATTATCGCAAACAGTGAAACAACATGACGGACACGGCAACTGCGGCGTCAAACACCCAGAAAAGAGCCAATTTTTCGGCTCTAACAGTCGCCAATCCAAACGGCGTTAACAAAATATCGCCGAGTTTGGCGATCGCCAAACCGGGATCCGCCAGAAAACTCGTCATCAAAAACTTCAAAAGTGAGCCGACACTTTACTTATCCTCTATACACTCACTTCGTATAACCTACAAAATCAGCTGTGCGACTCGTTACTTTTGCGTTCACTCCCTCCCGCGCCATCCTCTATACCGAACAATACGGACTCGCGTAGTTGTCAATTTTCGATCTTCGTTCAAGAGCACACAATTTCCTGATTCTTCACGTTCTGGCAGTTTGCCTGCCCAAATTTGTGTATTGCGAAATCATCTTGCATCTTCCGAATGCTATCGCCATGCGTGTTTTTTTTTTTCATTGACCCGTCGCTTCTTTTCGTTGTTTCAAGGCTTACGATGACAAGGAAAACGCATATCGCTCACAAACACGAGACAAATTTATCAGAGATCGTTCGAACTCAATTTTTTTGGATTTTGATCAAATCTAATGATCTTATAAATTCCGAATCGCGAATTATTAATAATAATTGCAATTTATCACCTTTGCAGAGAAAATGATTTTTGAGACGCTTATAACGCGAAATAAATCCGTTTTGTAACCGGCGCTGAAACAATTCTGTAGGCTATAACTACAAAAGCGACGCGCCTCTTTAATCCCCTATCGTATCATTGACTTTCATTCGTCCAACGTTTGTTCTTCAGACAAGCCAAAACTGCCGGAAAACTACCAAGAGCAAACATGGGAGAAACTGAGGGAAGCAGTCGTGGCGATACAAACGAGCAAGAGCATACGTTACTCCCTGGAGGAGCTCTATCAGGCGGTAGAGAATATGTGCAGTCACAAAATGGCATCGACGTTGTACGCTAATCTGACGGTACTGACGGAGTCGCACGTCAAGGCGAATATAGAACAATTTCTGGCAGAATCCATGGATCGTCACATATTCCTGAAGAAAATGAACGAATGTTGGCAATCCCATTGCCGACAGATGATCATGATAAGGAGTATCTTTTTGTACCTGGATAGAACTTACGTCCTTCAAAATCCCAGTATATCGTCCATTTGGTAAGAAGAAAAATTACTTTGATTTTGAAATGCGGCTGATTTTGATTGTTGAGATTTGCCCCTTAGATCCCTAATTAAGAATTAACGATCGCTCATATTTTACAGGGACATGGGACTGCATCTTTTTAGACTTCATATTGTATTAAACAATTTGGTGCAAACGCGCACGGTGGAAGGACTCTTAATGCTCATAGAGAAGGAGCGACAAGGCGACACCGTTGATCGTACGCTACTCAAATCATTGCTCAGAATGCTCTCGGACTTGCAAATATACCAGGAGGCCTTTGAAAACAAGTAAACTCAATTTTTTCATCCATAAACGATGCGAAAAGTCATTCCGCCGATGCAGGATTCAACGTTTGTTCTTTTGACTCGTAGGTTCCTGATGGCAACGGAAAGACTTTACGCCGCCGAGGGTCAACGACTGATGAACGAACACGATGTTCCCGAATATCTGGCCCACGTCGACAAACGCCTGCAGGAAGAGAACGAAAGATTACTACACTATCTCGATATGTCGACCAAGTGAGACATCTTTACGAAACGAGCCCTTTACATTTTTTTGTCCTCCCAATTTGTCCTTCAACTTTTTACTGATGAAATAATAGATGCTAAAGAATCCATTTAAATTTTTAAACTCATTTTATCAATGTTCGATCATTTCAATGAATTTTGTTTTATTCAGATGGTCGCTGATACACACCGTTGAGAAACAATTGTTGTCCGAGCACGTCTCGAGCATACTACAAAAGGGTCTGAGCGGTTTGCTGGACGAGAATCGAATCAGCGACTTGACGTTACTCTACAATTTGTACAATCGAGTCAAAAACGGCCTCGTAGAACTGTGTCTAAACTTCAACAGTTATATCAAGGTGAGTAAACCAGGAATTGCGAATTATCGAGTATTCTTCAACGAGAAAGTTTTGTTCCGTCGATTGCTACTGATCGTCCCTGTATTGATTCGTTACTACAGAAGAAAGGGAAAACGATAGTGATAGATCCGGAAAAGGACAAAACAATGGTCCAAGAATTGCTCGATTTCAAGGACAAGATGGATAACATCGTTAACACCTGTTTCTACAGAAACGAGAAATTTGGTAACAGCTTGAAAGAGGCGTTCGAGGCGTTCATCAATCAACGAGCGAACAAACCTGCCGAATTGATCGGTAATCTTACCTTGGAACCGTTGAATTCATTTGGTCGACTAATGAGTTACTCACAGTGGCTCGTTTCCGAAACGATTCGTATCACTATCGCGTCTTCTTGGCTTTCAGCGAAGTTCGTGGACATGAAACTTCGGGCGGGCAACAAAGAAGCGACGGAGGAAGAGCTCGAGCGATTGCTCGATAAGATAATGGTACTCTTTCGTTTTATACACGGCAAAGACGTGTTCGAGGCGTTCTACAAAAAGGACTTGGCGAAGAGATTGCTAGTGGGAAAATCGGCTTCGGTCGACGCCGAAAAATCGATGCTGTCGAAACTTAAGCAAGAATGCGGTGGTGGTTTCACGAGTAAGCTCGAAGGAATGTTCAAAGACATGGAGCTCAGCAAAGACATAAACATCGCGTTCAAGCAGGTAAAATCTTGGAAATGGAATTCATTAGCGGGCAAAGGGCTTTTTCTTTCTTTCGAATAATTAGTAAAAAATGTAACGGAGAATCCCTAGGACTGACGAAAGCCAATATTTTACCTTTCAAGCAGTATTCAGGAAATCTACAGAACGAATTGTTGGCGAGCAATCTCGATCTCACCGTGTCCATACTGACGATGGGCTATTGGCCCACGTATCCCGTTATGGAAGTCACATTGCCCGCCGAGATGGTCCAATACCAGGAGGTCTTTAACAAATTTTATCTCGGCAAACACAGTGGTCGAAAATTACAGTGGCAGCCTACCTTGGGACATTGTGTGCTCAAGGCGTGGTTCCACGCGGTAAGTACAACGGAAAGCAAGATCTAAGCCCCGGGAAATTAGATTAAAAATGAGGGAATAAATTCATAGTGTTTTTATATTTTCTTTTGCTTTACAACGATTTTTTTTTTTTTTTTGCTGTTGGACAAAGTGTGTAATATTCATTCGATAGAGCTCTTTCTGCTCTACAAAAACGCTAATCGTCTTTTTGAATTATTTAATTTGTTTATTACTTTTAAAGCTTATAAATGGAACATTCAGGAAGTAAATAGCAACAATTTCAACACTTTGCATTTCCGACAACATTTTCGACGTGGCAAATGTCCTGCTTCAGCAGCTTTTTGGCCTCGATAAAAAGCGAAAAAGAGCAGGTGTCGAAAATGGTGCTTCAAATATTCCATTTCCAAACCTCAAAAGTAATAAACAAATTAAATTACTGAAAAAGACGATCAGCACAGTTTTGTAGAGCAGAAAGAGCGCTATCGAATAAATATTAACTCTTTGTTTTAAAAATCGTTGTAAAACAAAACATAAAAACGCTACGAACATATTCCCCAACCTAATATATCGAAAACATCGATGCAACCGACGATTAAATCGTTTTTATTAAAATCTCAACGACTGATCTTTCATTTTAACTAGGGTAACAAAGAGTTGCAAGTATCGCTTTTCCAAGCGTTAGTACTAATCCTGTTCAACGATACGGATGATTTGTCACTCGAGGATATCAAAGCAACGACGAACATCGAGGACGGTGAGCTACGAAGAACTCTGCAGTCTTTGGCCTGCGGCAAAGCTCGGGTTCTTCAGAAAAATCCTCGCGGACGGGACGTTGCTGACAACGACAGATTCGTATTCAATTCGGAATTTACGAACAAATTATTCAGAATAAAAATCAATCAGATACAAATGAAGGAAACGGTTGGTTGAAACTTCAATCTCTGGTGGCTCGAAAATTCAAAACGATAGGCATTTATATTTTATTAAATTGGTTTTTCAGAACGAAGAACAAAAAGCTACGGAAGAGAGGGTATACCAGGATCGGCAGTACCAGATCGACGCAGCTATAGTGAGGACCATGAAAATGCGAAAGACCCTCACGCACAATCTCTTGATAAGCGAACTCTACAATCAGCTTAAATTTCCCGTAAAGGTAACAATTCTTTTTACGTTTAACCCAAACAAACTTCATCCGTTGATCCATTTTTTTCGCTTCCATATCGTATAAGTGTACGTTTTTCACTCTCGAAATTACCGGATCGAGGATTAACGAATATTCATGCCGAATTTCCTTCTAAAGTGAAGACGAGCAGCGTTCGATGGTTATCTCGATATCAATTATTTATTTTGTCCATATCAAGCGTTGCTATTTTTAAAATACATTTTCCACAATGAAAAAGGTCATTTTCAAGCATCATCGTTTTCGAAAGTGATGTAGTAATTTTTTAAAATGTTTTCCTAAGTTCGGGTTTGGATTTGTTTGATTTGTGCGAATAAAGTGGATGAAAAGCGCCAATTTCGAGGTCACTTGAACTCCACAAAAAACTCAGCACGATTTTAGTTTGATACCAATTATTGTCGTTTAAAAAAACGAATTCCGTAACGTCTTCGAGTCTCGCAAACCTTCGTTTGTAGACGCGCCATCAGACTCATTTATTCCAATAATCTGCTTAAAAAATCGAACATAACTGTTGTCGTTGATTGTGCAGCCGGCCGATCTAAAGAAGCGCATCGAGTCGTTGATAGACCGGGACTACATGGAGCGCGACAAGGACAACGCAAATCAGTACAACTACGTTGCGTAACCTCAACCAATTGCCAAAGTAAAGTGCCGAGAGCCGGGTCAAAACTTGATTTTAACGGGACGAGGAGGAGAGGATGAGGAACGACGTGGAAGAAGGAAACACGTCGGATCTCGAGGTCTCGAAGTCGTTTCTCGCCCACCGTCAACAGCGACAAAAAATAAATGGAACAAAATGCGAATTTTTGGTACGATACTTCATTTGCGAATTTCGTCGCACGCTTAGACGACCGCTAGAAGGTCACGGCATTTCTCTCTTTGTTTTTACGGGATGAGCGTTGAAAAACGAAAGAAAGAAACAAAAAACTACAAACGGACGGAGAGGACGAGTAAAGATTGGTTGAACGACGAGCGAATCCAAATGGACGATTAAATCGACGATCGAATTCGCGCGAAAAGTGTGTGTGTGTGTGCGTGTGTGCGTGTGCGATCAGTGCTTTGCCCGATTGATTCTTTTATCCATTTATTATATACCTTCGTTCTACTTCTTCTTTTCTTCAATTTCCCTTCCCTTGAAATGCGCTCTCACGAGGACCACACTGTCAGGGATCCTGGCGTGAAAGCAAAACAAAAAGGAATTTAAACAATAATAACGTCGTTCGTAAGTATACAACAAGAAAATGGAACCTTTTTTAATGCCAGTTTTTCACAGCGTGTATGGACGGAGCGAGAGAGCGATTGAAAGAAAGAGAAATTCGTGCGTAGCTGATCGTAGAGAAGAGAGAAATATATATGATTCGTAAAAGTGAAACGATGAGACGGCTTTCTCAGAGGCGAGGATTCAAATTAGGCTTATTCGAGGAACGAGTCGTCTGATCGTCAACGCGTTGGAATTGTGAGATTGCGTATTTTTCTTTCTTCCTGTTAATAACAGTAAGGGGAGCGCAAAAAGAGGATGAGTGCGAGTAATTCGTGATAATAAAACGACGATGGCCGTGGTGGAATATAAAAACATGAAAAAATAACGTTTGGAAAACGAAAGCGTCGAGGGAGGACTGCGTAATGTAAGAAGCAAAAAACAAAAACGAATTGTATAAAAAAAATTAATAAATACTTGAATAGAACATTATATTGATTGATGGACGTTAAGAGAAACGACTGTGCATTGATCGCGTCGCGTTTTATTTTTCGTTCTCCTATCGTTCATAGTTTGTTTCGTACGCGAGATCAATAATTTAAAAGTAAAAATGCTTCGCTCTTCGAAATCGCAGTTTTTTACGATACACACCGAAATTCCCGTCGCATATGTAAATAACGTTCATTTGGGAACGTGAATAAGCCGCGAGGATTGAAAACGAAATATCATTATCAATAATGAAGAATATTTAAAAAAAAAACGAAAAGTCTCTTTTAATAGCATTTACAATTTTTGTACACGACGAAGGAAAAACGCGTCGATCGCGCTACGCAGACGATTTCTTTACCGATTGTACTTGCTCGTTCTTCACGTCAATTTCCGTAATCAAGGATTTCGCAAAATTGATTGCACTGGCTTCTTTGTCTAGAAAATCGGAGACCAATTTCGAGGGTGGCTTCCCACCCCCATGAGCGAGACAGTCGCGCCGATAACGCTCACCGGAAGCACGACTGAGGGGATCCGCTTGAAAATAGGTTTGCCAAATCCACGATGCTATCGCCCGCGATATCAAGTACGAATAGTACTTCGCTCCGTATCCAACCAGATGGGAAAATCTCAACTGCCATGCCTGCGTGGAAAAAGATTATATCGTTTTAGGTATAGACAAAGGCGATTAAAAAATACGAAATATTTTCAAAAAGGTTGTAAACGTTTGTTATTATTTTGAGAAAATTTTGAGGTGAAATTAATGACATTAGGAGGTATGTGTTAATATGGAGCAGCAACCACGAGACAACTTCGACCGCAGTCTCGACTCGGGTCGGTAAAACGTAATTAGCGCCAGCTGTGGCTATCAAACATCCGGAAAGCCTCGACAGGCTTCGTGTATCAGTACGTATACGTACATACGTACACACCAGAAATTTGCAAATGTGCGCCGCCCCGGAATTCGCAGGAACTAAATGTCACTAATATCGAACGACATTTTCTCGAAATCATAAACGAATATTTAAAAATTGTGTATACCCATGGATTTCCACAAATATGTGATGAAATCTTATGATTCAGGTATCAAAATGTGAGTGTTTCGATATAACTACGCGGCTCATCTCCCCTCCGAGTCGTGGCATTAGCCAATCTGTCTATTTTACATAATTTCCATCACGGCTTCCGCATGGTAATAGTATCTATAATTTCACAGCCGTTCGTCTATCAATTTCACCTTGTCTAGTCAAAATTCGTGAAATTCAAAAGATTTCAGAAGGGTGTATGGATCCCTCTTAATTCCGATTTTTGAAACAAAAAGTTAAAAGAATACACGGTTGGGCGACGTAGCGGATCGTACTACGAACATTTTCGATCATTTTGATAATCAGTAATGGTATATGAGCTTTCTTAACTCACCGTGTTCTCCACGTAAGGAAGCCCGTAGAATTTCGCCTGTATATTCTTCAGAACTTCCGTGCTCGATCCCCTCAATTCCCTCGAATGATAAACCTGATCGAGCATACTATAAAAAACTTGAACTTGGAGTTCCGAAGCTGAAAATATGTTTTTTGACAAACACAATTTTTGCAACATGTTCTCCGGCATTGGTTCGCGAGTCTCGAAGTGTTTCGCGAACGTTCGGACGACCTGGAACGAAAATACATTTTTAAGAAATCGAAATTCAACGTCCTTGGGAATCAATGATCAGCAACGATTTGGAATACGTACTCTCGGATCGCTGGCAAAGTATTCCATCAGTACGCTCGGAACTTCGGCGAAATCGGCGCTGCAACGAGTTCCCGTTACGTGCTGATATTGCGTTCGGCCGAGCATCGAATGAAGCGCGTGACCCATCTCGTGAAACAAATTGTCTACAGACGACGGGCTGAGCAAACACGGATTCGACAATCTCGGCGCGGATAAGTTCAACATCAGAACGACGATGGGATTCTGAAATGATTTGAAATAAATCTCTAATCATACCACGTATCTTCTGCACGGAAAATATTTTCTGTTATTGATAATCCGTAGCCAGTAGGTATCTCTGTAATTTAATGTCAATAAAATCTATCTCTTATACAGCAGTGCTCATCTAATTGAATTCAAAACTAGTTTAATTTTATTACAACCTAACTATACATAACTCGATCAAAATCAATTTTATAATGGCGAAACTTTGTGCAAATTGTTTATTCCCGGAGGCACTATTTTTTCAAAAATGAAAATTTCGACTAATCCTTCGATCAATATCTGGATTCATCTATCACCTAAAAGAATATGGTAAATATTCCAAAGTGCGGCTCCCAGAATTGGACAAGAATACTTGGATAGGTGACCGCTTATGGGTCGCAGTATGGACTTGCAAGCCGAATACAAACCCAAACACACGCGCGCTAAATCAAAATAAATGTTCATGGACAAACAATGACGTTCACCGGCGTAACATTACGTCGTATCATTTTCTATAACCACAAAAGAAATAATAACAAATAAATTAGCCCGATTTCAGCAAGAGCCCGGAATATTTACCAGGAATCTTTTTACTGTTTTTATTTTAAATAATCCGAAGCGGAGATACTTTGCTCACCGCTGGACACTTTTTTTCCGACCTTCAGGAGACTTCCTACAGGAGCAACGTTAATGAATATTTTTCAAAATAAGAAATGACAATCTAAAGCCAAAAAATGCCACCTAAATAACCCATACTTTTCGTTTTTCCCGATAGAAGTCCTTTTCTAGAGAAAAATCGTGAACAAACGACATTTTTTGGTCTCGTAACTGCATATAACGCGGATCGAAAATTACCTGGTAACTACCGTCCTGCATTTGTCGTCCTCCTCTAATCGTAAAGTGACAGTCCTGATTGGGCTTGTTTTTCCTCTCGTAAAAGTCACAATAAATGTGACCCAAAACGTCCTTGTTCTCGTCGACGACTGCCAATTTATACACATCCGGGGACCACGTTTCACCCAGCAAAACGTCCTCCGATTTCAAAGTAACCCCGTAGAGCGCTTGGGTTAACATATTCAAGCCATCCATGCAAGCACCGAGAGAAAAGTACGGCGTGAATTCGTTGTTGCTCGTATTGAGCCAGGCTTTTTTTGCCTTCGATGTGAAGTACGCGGTATCCCAGGCTAGAAGATCTTGATCGGCTGACGTCTCGGCCCTTTTCATCGCTCTCATCGCGTCGAAGTCTTTGCGAGCTCTTCCATCGAGTTCTCGGTTCAAAATATTGAGAAAGTCGAAAACGACCTCGGGGCTCTCCGCTGTACTGCCCTTTATAGCGCTGTCGAAGCCAATATTCAGGCCATCGTACCTTTTACGTTGCTTTCAACGAAAGAGAAGTGAAGAAAAAAGCAATCTTACCGATGCGCGTAAGTTGGGAAGTCACAAATTTCGGCCAATCGATGTCGCGAGTTCAATAATTCCTTCAATAGGTTTTCCTGGTTTTCGTCAGGGTAGAGAAATATTTTGTAAGCCGCTTCACGCGCGAGAGCGTTCGAGGAATCCGTGTAGAGACCGTTCACCAATATCTGTCCGCCTTCCTTTATGAAACTGTCGATATATTTTACTTGGATAACATTACGAACACCTGCCACGAGTTTTGTCTCCCGAACAATCTTTTTTTATTTTTTTCTGATATTTACTATTGCCTTATGTTTTCCGGCAATGCTTCGCTCCTCACGGATCTAGGCGTCACTGCTCCGGCCATGAATTTCTGTCCTACCTGTAAGTAAACAATTTTTTAGCGTTGAAGAAAAAAAACGACGACCTTTTCTGGAAATTTACTTCTTTGACGTCTCACGAGAAAAGTTCTGCAATTGCGCGATGAAATAAGGGTGAAACGAACCGGACAGGTTTTTTTTTCATATGTGACATAAACTCGGAAAAAAAGATTGACAAAACACATATTACGAGTTGTTACTTACTTGCAATATGTAATCGTTCAATTCCACAACCTTTTGTCTTTGCTCCTCGGGTAAGTGAATGCCGCACTGTTCAAAATCGAATAAAAATAGCTTGGCCACGTGATCGTCGATGTCCGTGGTTTTGACTATATCACCCGATTTGACAACTTTGGACAATGCATTGTACAGTGCCCTGTGAGTGTTTAATCTGCGAAACAGATGACCGAATAGTCATTTCTATTCTTTCGTCACGATGCCCCTCTCTTTCTCCCCATTTGCTCGATAATGCATAAAACAATGACTTTTCCACAATTCCGCTGATGGCCAGACAAGTATCCTCGGCGGCTTGCGCGAAGTTTTCACACGGATGACCTATCCTGACGAACTCTGCCATGTCCGCAACTTTGCACAGCGTGTCGGAAAGCTCGTCGAAAACTTGAACCATTTTGCGTTTCCTCGTAGCTCCGGTGGCTTCCTCGATGAGCCTGTTAGATTCGGAAATCGCTGTTTCTCGGAGCTCCGCGAAACCTTCGGCATTCTTGAGCTCTGGAATTCCGAAGAGTCCCTGGAGTAAAATTACTTTTTTTTTTAATGCTTTCTAATGACGTCCTATTGGAATTTAAAATATTGATGAATTCGACTCGGATTACGTGTAACGATAATACGATTTATCAGTTAAATTTTATGAACAAATAGGCGTAATGAGCTTACAATTTTTTGACCGTAGAAATTTAAACCCAAATCGATGGACGCTTTAGAATTGAAGACGGTCGCGAGAGGCGACCACGTATTCAAACCTCTACCGCGGATTTTCGTCCATCGCTTAGCGAGTGATCCTCCGAGTACCCGTGACATAATTGGATCAACCCAATTATCTCGCGATCGTTATGATTTCGTGAACAATGTTATCTGTCATCAGCTCTTCGGTGATTATCGAGCACACGGCTCAACAATTTTTGAGGTTAAGTCGTCATGGTTCAAAGAGCGTGGGTACGGATCTTGTAATGCAGACAAATAAGGCGTAACGATGGAGAACATGGGATTATTAATACTTTTTCTTTTACAAAATGGGGCGTTCCAGTTACCGTGTATGGAATCGAAAGAAAATTATATTGCAACAGAGGTTCCTAAACTTTTCCAACCCGCGGCACCCCGACTGGTCATTCAACATGTGAGACGTGAGGATATTGATTTGAACCCGGCAAACGATTTCGATACACTTTTGCGGACGGAAAAAATGAACTTTAAAATACCATTCCTCGCAATTTATCCGACTACATTAAAAATCCCTTCAGACAGTTTCCTTATATATTAAACGGATCATCTATGCAAAAATACACCTGAATCGGATGTAACCTCAGTCACCCAAATCAGGGATGCTCAAACTCGCTCAGTTTTCGGCATCCCGGTTCTCCACAGCGTCCACTTTGGGAATCCCTGTTCTACACGGCTCACTTCGCCACCCACGCTTGTGGTGTAGTTGTTAGACGCGTAAGGAACGCGTCGGTGTTCATTTCTGACATTTTTGACAGCTGATCGTCGTGCGCGTACTCATGTTCTGTACTTTTTGAAGAAAATAGAATTCTGTTAATTCCCCACTTTTTCGTTAACGCGAATAAGATATAAATTTTTTAAAATTCGGGTGCCGACAGAAAATAATGTGCAAAGTAAAACCTAACATTCGACTGTTAACGAAATCACTTTTCCTGCGATAACTCCGTCGCCGAATTACGAACAATATTGGATGAAAGGAGAAGTATTGCTGCAAAAATTGGGGGTTATAAAGATCGAGAAATAGCGTGATATGGTAAGAGAGTAAATCTTGCCAAACGTTTAGTTAGTTCAATTATATGTTCGATGCATCCGTTATTCTAGGAATACAGTTAATACATAGTTTGACCTGTATAAAAAAAATGTTAAGAACGTCCGAGGTGGTCTTGCCAGATCTGTCTATACAAGGTTTCGTTTCGGCTTCTATAAATCGCCCACGTATTCAAATGCCGCCTATCAAGCGTCAGATCTCAGTATCTCCGATACATTCACTTTAGCATGAAAACCCAATCAAGCCGTGATCCCTTTGACAATATTCTCTTTGCTTTTTTCATTTACGACTCTTCACGATAAACGTTTTATCCATTCTCCGATAACGTTCAAACTCGTGGCTTCGTACAATTTCCATTCCAATTTGCCATCAGACGGATTCATACGTGAGGGACAATTTTTTCAATGCTGCCAAGAGACTGATCGACAGCGATATCGAGCTCATTGAAATCGTCGAGAGCTCGAGACGCACGCGCCAACGAGCTGTCCAGGAAGAGCTAACTATGTCAAGATCCGGTAGGAACAACAAGCAGGCGGATAAGCCGGCGACAAAGAATTCCAAAGTAAATGGGTCACAAGAATGGCACGATTTTTTAAAGCTTGATTTATCATTCCACTCTAAACGTAATATTTCTTAGAACCACTGCCAAAGTAAATAAGACACGAAAGTTGTATGATCCTCTCATGCTTGATTCATTAGTCGTTATTAGTAACATCGGCTGTACAATCATAAATACATCCACTGAAATTCGGACCATAATACATAAGTTCCACCGTACGATTTTTCCAGAATATACAAATCCTGGATAAACATGACGATGATTTATCTTATTCAATAGAGTCTCTCAATCATTGATCTTAAAGTCTGTCAGCCATTCATCTTAAAGTCTGTCAATCGGTGATAAACGTCAAAACACTGACATTTGTCTGATTGATACTTTGTAAATACTGCTTTCCAGCAAAATGAAACCAAATCCATAACAATCTGCCATTTCCATTTTTGCTATATTTACGTTTACCTTCAATTTTCCATTTCCATTTTCGCTATTTTTACCTTTTATTGCAAATTAACATCAAGATCCAAAGCTGTAGAATTAGAAAAGTACAAGTCATATTTTTCAAGCTATTCCAAAGGCTAAGGCAAATTTCTATCTTTTTTGCTTCAGGAATATTCGGTGGAACTTACTATCAATTGAAAATGAGCTTCAACTTATCTGCATTTCAGGAATAAGCAATCTCTCTACTTAATTATCTTTCAGCTACACGGCTTCTAAATATCAAAACAAGAAATGCGCAATTTGAAAGCAATATATCGATATATTTCAACAGTAATGGCGAATTTCAATTCGCTAGTGGCATCCTGCACCCAATTTGCGATACTTGATAATGTACGATCTTCCTAGCAGCCCCCAATCTTCATGATAAACAGAACAAAATCCCATCGATATCGCAACTGCGTGTCTTTACGCTTATCTTCCAAGAGCTAACAAAGTTTTATCAGTGTCAACAAAATGAACAAGCGAGCGTTTGTGTATGCGCATAATTGAGCAGAGCATGGAAATTTTCACGCACGAGTGTACTCTTCAAATTTAATTATCTTTGGTGACAGATTTTAACAAACTATCAAATTTTACAGTTTTTTAATGAAAATCTGGCGTTGTAATAACGCTGCATTCCATTCACTAGTTCAACATTCCGATATATTTCGCGGACTCCTGCAGTCACTTGGGAAACAGTACTAACAAAAACTTCCTCCATTTCAGGTAAAACCATCAGCGGCGCTAGTAGCTGCGAAGCGTGAAGCTGCGCAAAAGAAACAATCTCAGTCGAAGAAGCTGGACAATTTTTTCATCCGTGATATTTACCAGACTGCGATAGACGCAAAGAAAATGCTTCGTGGACAAACGGGTCTGACTTACGATCGTTCCATGTCGGAACATCGTTGTACCTGGGACAACAATTATCCCGAATGCCCCGAGAGATTCACAAGAATCTTGGAACGCTGCGAAGAACTGGGTCTGGTGGAGAGATGCAAGTTCATAGAACCAAGAACTGCGAAAAACGAAGAAATTCTTATGAAGCACACGCAGAACCAGATCGACGTGCTCGCAGCGACCGATGGCTGCGAAGACAGCGATTCGATGGAAAAATTGTCTTCCCGCTACGATGCGATTTACATACATCCGGTATAAAAAAACATTCGCAGATTGATTACAATTTTTTAATCCTTGTCAACTGCTATTTAATCTTCTATTTTCAGTCAACTTACAAACTTTCGCTTCTGGCTGCCGGATCAACGATAAATCTGTTGGAAAAAATTTGCCGCGGTGAAGTACAAAATGGAATGGCGATAATAAGGCCGCCCGGTCATCACGCCATGAAATCCGAGTACTGCGGCTATTGTTTCTTCAACAACGTGGCGATCGGGGCGGAAAAGATGTTGCGAAGTAAACTCGCGAAAAAGATCCTCATAGTCGATTGGGACGTTCATCACGGTCAGGCGACGCAACAAATGTTCTACGACGATCCAAGGTCGGGAGAAGTTTAACCTAAACAAACACAAGGAACGCTCCATTGTGGCAGACAAAGAGAGACGATCAAATGTCAAATGTGCTTTCAGGGTCGTGTACTTTTCGATACATCGGTACGAGAACGGTGAATTTTGGCCTAATCTGAGGGAATCCGATTATCATTATATTGGCGCGAATGCCGGGGCTGGTTACAATTTCAATGTACCATTGAACAAGACCGGGATGACCAATGCCGATTATTTGGCTGTGTTCCAACAAGTTCTTCTTCCAATGGCCTATGAGGTGAAATCTTTTACAAATACGTGAAAAGACATTGGAACGATCAAATGTAGTAAAATACGATACAGTTCGTATGTCGAAAGTACTGAAGATATATCAGTCGCCGAATTACTCAACCGCGACGTTTCAAGTGAAAGGAAAAATGAACGGTGCCGTATTAGCCAAAAACCGGGGAGTAGCTAATGCTATTCTAATAAATTATGTCAATAATTTCATTTCATTGAACACTGAATGTATTGGGTTGAGGAATAAGTTCGTAGCGTTTTTATATTTTCTTTTTATTATTCGATTTATTATTTATACGAAACTGTGCTAATCGTCTTTTTGAGTGATTTAATTTTCAATTACTTTTGAAGCTTAATAAATGTCCCGGGCTGCTTCAGCAGTTTTTTGACCTTGATGAAAAGCGAAGAAGAGCAGGTGACGAAATTGTTGCTTCAAATATTCCATTGCCAAGCCTCAAAAAGGAAACAAATTAAATAACTTAAAAAAACGATTAGCACAGTTTTGTAGAGCAGAAAAAGCTCTATCGAATGAATACTAACATTTTATCGAACAGCAAAAAAATCGTTGTAAAACAAAAAAAAATATAAAAACGCTGCGAAGTTATTCCCTAATCTAATAATTTACTTAAGACGATTGATTCGTACAGTATTATCTCTAAAATCTTTCGCGTTAAATTGCGCAAAGTTTATACGCAAAAATGGCATATCATTGAATATCCTAATTAGACTACATACCTCGCTGGTTGGCTCAATCCGCCACTGAAAACGAAGTGTAATCCATTGTCGTGAGAAACATTGTTTTTATTTGTTCAGTTTCAACCGGATCTCATAATCGTCTCAGCTGGTTTTGATTGCGCAATTGGATGTCCCGAGGTAAACAAACCCAATGAAAACTCATAAAAATATATATATTTTTCGTAATTATATAGTTGGCACCCGACCTTGTCCTCATATCCGCGGGTTTCGACTCTGTCCTTGGCGACGAAAAGGTTCGAACCTTGAAAAACGATTTTCGCTCGGGAGATCGTTTATCTACCAGAAACTGATCAATCTACTATTCAGGATTTCGAAAGTTACAAGGATTATAACGTTTCCAGGGCGAAATGGAAGTAACGCCAGGATTCTTTCCCCACCTGTTGTCTTCGCTGATGGCTCTGGCGGATGGCAAAGTTGCCGTTGTATTGGAGGTACGCCAACGTTTCGAGAACACATTATTTATCTGATACGATGAAAACTGTAAATACGTTAGATCAACGAGTTGAAGAGGGATCAGGGTAATAGATTCCCACGGATTTGCTAAATGACTTTTCGGAATTTCACGAATTCCGACCAGACAATGTGGAATTCATAGACGAACGGCCATCTTCTCCCCAAACTTTTCGAATCGAAAAACAAAATTATAAATTCTATTACTACGCGAGAGCCGTGATGGAAATTATGCAAAATAGAGAGTTTAGGTAATTCCACGACTTGTAGAGGAGAAGCGTAGCCATATTCAAAACACTCATTTTGCTACCGGAATCATACGATTTCGTCACATATTTGTTGAAAACCGTGGATATCCACAATTTGTAGGTATTCGTTTGCGATTTCGAGAAAATATCGTCCGACATTCGTAACATTTAATTTCCGGCGTGTACCCAAGCCAACCCAAACAATTTTCAGAGATTAATTTGTCTCCGGTATTTCCCACGAAGAATTGATATACTACACGATGGTATAATACACGAAGCTTGTCGGGGCTTTTCGGAGGCTAGTAACAATATTTCCACGAGGGCGGCACAGTCTTAAAAATATTGTAGAAAAATTATATAAAAAAACTTATTTACATTTCAGGGCGGTTATTGCTTAGACTCACTGTCGGAATCAGCAGCGCTAACGCTGCGAACTTTACTGGGTGATCCTTGCCCGCCGTATCAGAATCTCCAACCACCAACCGAAACGATCAGGAATACAATTCTAAACGTCATTTACGCTCACAGGGGGTATTGGAAAAGTTTTCAGTACCAGGAGACCTACAGCATCAACTCCGGATCCGACAACCACGAAGAGAACAACAACAGACACTTGCCCGTCGTTGTTTACAAGTATTTTCATTTTTTCAATCAGTCAATGTTTCCTTGCTTGAAAAATGAACGACGGAAGGAATTTGAAAATTTCATAAAACCTTTGTTATTAAGTGATTATCAATAACGAGTGTGAATGTTATATCGTAGGGGTGACGAAACGAAACCAAGCCAGTACGAAACTCGAGATTGCTATCCCGTGCAGAGCGAGACTGTTCTCAGACACTTGAAGAATCGCCTGAACGCTTTGAAAAAAGGTAACGATTATAATCGATGATGTTTGATCGAGCCTTTAAAAATGCAAAACCCAAACAAGCACGGAAAAATACATTTGTTTGGGTTATTATCATGCTTAAAATAACGTTTATTTCGACAGGGCATATTTCATAAGCTCCAATGAGTGTACCGGTGGATCAATGCAATTGGATGCAAAATCGATAGACCCAAACAAACCCTAACAATTTTTATAAATCAATTTATATCCGGTATTTTCTATGAGGAATTGATATCTAATTGCAAAAATACGTTTTTGATTCGCAGTGACAAATTTAAGCAGAGCCCCGAGCCGTGTCTCTATAGTTTACGACGAGCGAATGCTGAAGCACCGTGACGCGACGGATCTTTCTCATCCCGAAAAGCCTGATCGAATATCCGGTATATACGCCAAGCACGAGGAGTATCAATTGCTGAATCGTTGCCACGTGTTGAAAGGACGGGTAGCGACCGAGGAAGAATTGTTACTGGCTCACACGGCGGCCCATGTGAACGACATTAGGCAAACTTGTTCAGCGAAACCTGGAGAATTGAGAAAAAAAGGTGGTAAAATGAATTCGGTGTTTCTTCACCCCGATACGTGGAGCAGCGCTTGCGTAGCAGTTGGCTCGGCGCTGCAAGTGGTCGACGCTGTTTTGAATGGGGAGAGTCAATCAGGTGTAGCAATCATCAGACCACCCGGTCATCACGCCGATGACGAAACTGCCTGCGGTTTTTGTATTTTCAACAATGTAGCCGTCGCAGCCAGATACGCAACGCAAATTCACCATTTGAAGAGGCAAGCTTTTTATCCTCCACCCGTACAATTTTCGTTGAAACATCTTTCATCCGAAAATCACTTTTTCAATTTCACCGCTAATTTGCTATGTAATTTACACATCAGAGTCTTGATCGTCGATTGGGACATCCATCACGGTAACGGAACCCAAACGATTCTCGCGGAGGATCCAAAAGTTCTGTACGTTTCGATTCATCGATACGACAACGCTGGTTTCTTTCCAAATTCCAAGGAAGCTAATTACACCTTCGTCGGCAATGGCCCGGGCGAAGGCTACACTGTCAACGTACCGTGGAATCGGGTACGAAAGTTCATAGAATTTTAAAACGTTCCATCCCTGCGACGAGAGTTTTGATGTAATAATGACACTTCGTGTTTTCAATAATAGTTAATTTCTTCAACATTGGATAGTTATCTTGGATAATTATAAAATAATGATACTAGACAGTTTTACCCAACCCTAAGATAACATAAATTTTCTAAACTCTCTAAGCGTTATCTAAGTCAAGATTTATCACCGCCATTGTTCATTTTTTAACAATGACGGATCCAACCAGCCGCTGACTCAATCCATGCAATTCCAATCGAAATTCAAATCCTCTGTTCATAAGATCTGAAATAATTACACGACGTAAATAAAAAATAAACAGATAATCCGCAGCACTTGCGCAATTATTGGGTTTACTGGCGAATTATTAGTTATGGAGAAAAGTCACGAAAATATTTCAACTATTGCGTATATCTAAACATTCGTTCAACGAACGATTGATACATCATGTTCAAAAAGTGGATTTCAACGGAATACTTCTATCATATGTGTATTCACGAGTCTACGAAATATTACAGAAACGAATGGGAGACGCGGAATACATAGCGGCTTTCCAGCAAATCGTTATGCCGATAGCTTATCAATTCAATCCCGAATTGGTCCTGATATCCGCTGGCTTCGACGCCTGCGTTGGAGATCCTCTCGGTGGTAAGCGGTGTATTCGTCGAATCTCCGCGAAGGCTAGAATCTAGAAGACTTCAAAGTCACCCCGGAAAGCCCAAATCGGCACCTATCGCGCGGTGTCTAAAAAAAATAAAAAAAAAAAATTGGCGCCTTCCCGCCATTCCAAATGACGAGAGCGAAGTTTCCAAATATTTCCAAAAGCAAAAGCGACATCGATCGTATCTAGTCTCCAAGGAAATCTCGATCACAGTGACGATCTTTTGTTTCCCTGTTAGAATAATCAGTCGTCCTTGATTTCGTTGTTTCGTTCCATCTGTCAAAAGGTTACAACGTATCACCGGAAACGTACGGGCACTTGACGCACTGGTTGTCATCACTGGCAAACGGGCGGGTCGTAATAGCGTTGGAAGGTGGTTACAACGTGAATTCGATATCGTACGCAATGTCGATGTGTACAAAAGCACTTCTTGGTGATCCGATGCCATCCCTCGGTCCTTATCAAACACCGTGTCCGAGCGCAGTCACGAGCATACAAAACGTTCTCAAAGTTCACAAGCAATATTGGCCAAATTTGTCGTTTCAAGCTTCACTGCCTAAAGAAAACGTTTTACCGGAAGCGCGAATAAACAGCGCTGACAAATACGTCGAACTGGCCAGTCCACTGCCCGAAACAAAAATAGCTTTTGACGAAATCGAGAATGAAAAAGTTGACATAAGCATGCGGGAAAGGCAACGCTTGGAGACCATAACCGTTGAAGAGATGGTCGAACTCCAGAGAGAAATCGAGAAAATGGCGATAATAAACGCCACCAAGGAGTGCGTTAATCCGAGCCAAAAAGATATGACCGGTGGTAAACAAAGCGGAAATGCCGGTCCGAGCGGTAGCGGACAAAACCAAGACGGAGAAGCTACGGGAGGCACACCGAACGCGAGTTTGCTCGATTACCTCTCCGACAATATTCAGGTAATATTTTAACCCATCGAGTGCACACTTCCGCTGCCATCCTATAAATTCATATTGGGTCAATTGAACCCATGACGTTTTTCGAATTGTTGTATTTCGGTAAATATGCATTTTTCAATTTATTTGTTGTCGAGACGTTTTTTTGTAGTAAATTATTCAAGTTTTATGGCCGTAAATGTATTTTTTAACAAAACGGAAAATTAAATGCTAAAACAATCTCTAGAAGTGGGACATATTGAGCCAAGTTGGAGAATTCTCTTTATCGGAAATTTTGTTTTAAAAATAATATTTATTGAAAATGTTGTATCAAAAATAATATTTACTGGGAATTTTCGTTAAAAATGACAGATATTCGTTGAAGAATTGTATTTATTGGGTATTCTGTATTAAAAATGATGTTTTGATAAATACGTAACTTACGTCGGAATATACGAACTTGCACAAAAAGTTATGGATCAAAACGACCCAGTATGCACTCGAAGAATTAATATAGAGCGTTTATTGTTATAATTATTATATTATGTATTGTAGTTATTATATAGTTATTCTATTGGTATATAGAATATTATTTAATTGATATTGATACATAGCGACAAGGAACTCGGAATAATTCTTCGTTGAAATCAAGTTCGAACGATTTTGCTTTCCAGGCGCTGGTCCAAGGTGACATGTTTGCGGTGATACCTCTGAGGGATTGTCCTCATCTCGATACCGTCGCGGATGTACCGCGAAACGGTATAAACGTCCGCGATCCTTGTCAAGAGTGCGGCAGCACAGCCGAGAATTGGATATGCCTGAGATGTTACACGGTGCATTGTGCTCGAAGCGTAAATCAGCACGCGGTTACCCACGGACATATAGCGGAACATCCGTTAACATTGAGCTTCAGCGATCTGTCGGTCTGGTGTTACGGTTGCGAGGCGTATATTGATAATCCGGTGAGAATCTTGTATGAAAATACGGAATTAATTGTTGACTCAATGACCCGTGCATTTTCCCCAATAACAACCCGCTTTCATCCTATTTATTCGAGCGTCTGTAAAATTATTATCATTTTATTATTATTTCTTTCAGCGTCTGTTCGCGGCGAGAAACGCGGCGCACTTGAGCAAATTTAATCACGAGCTTCCCTGGACTTACGAAGATTCTCCAAGCGCGAGAGAGTGAGGCGAATGATTCGCTACCTAAAAAAAACACACACATCTGTACACGTTAAACGCATACGTACATTTATAAATATACTTTCGCACATACACACACGCGTGCGCGTATACGAACACACACGTACATACACACACAGCATAGACATCAGAGTTTCATATACTTTTTACACTGTACAGCCAAATATGGTATCATAAATGAAGATATTCTGAAATATTTATTTTATCAGAGCTTTGATAGTTTCTAAACACTATTTTCTATCTCTCGATTCTGCTCTTTCTCTCTCTCTCTCTCTCTCTTTTGTGGGCATAGTGCATGTGTACAGAACGAAGGGAAAAAGAAAAATCGTCCGACGACTTTCGCTCGGTTTATTTAATGTTTTAAACTGTTTTTTCCCTTGTGGTTTTCGGTCAGTATAGATTTCAGTCTTATTATATATACACACGCAAAAATAAATGCATATGTACTTCTAATTACAAATTACACATGTACGATAAACTCGATATTCATAATAAAATGTTTTTTCCTACATATGTGTGTATGTAATTATATCTATATTTATATACACATATATTAGAGTGGTCCAGAAAAAATCGATATTCTTATTGCAGAGTCCTATTCGATGGCGGTATTTATATTTCCCATGAATAAAATAAAAGTTGGATAATTATGCAGAAGTGAGGTACCCCGGTAATACCCCGAATTATTTTTTTTCTGTACGAACGTCCTCCCTAGATCACCACTAGTGAATTTGAATCGGAGGAGACTGAGATTTAGTATTATTTCCATGAGTTATGGGTTTTTGACGTTTGAGGAAACATACGACAGAATAGGAAATTTTTTATGCATTTTGGCGCATAAGTTCGTGACGAAGAGTGGTGATATTTAAAAAAAAAGCATTTTAGAATATAATACGGATGTAAAATCGCAAATTCGACATTAAATAAATAAATAATACCACTTAAATACCCCTAAAAATTAAAAAAATAATACCCATCCACTAATATACACAGACAAACACACTATTAAACGTGACGAAAAAATTGGTTTTTCAATATTACATAACTTTTTTTAATTCGGTGATGCCCCACTTCAGCATTATTCCCAAAACTTGACTTTACTTAACTTTCGTCTCATTTCGTCATTCTCGAACTACCGAATGGGGGACTTTGCGAATCGAAAATATTGATTTTTTTCCGCTCTATTATATATATTATTCATATATTCATACATATATGAATATACGCTCAAGCAGTTTATCAAAATAAAGTAGAGTGGACGGCCAAAAAACGTATCACCAGAAGCACAGGCGTTTTGTTTCGTAATTGCGTGAAATAGCAATATCGCTGTCGATCAGGCGAGACATTAAATTTCTGAAAGGCTAAAGGCGTTTCGATCCTTTCCTCGTGTATCAACTTTTCGATTCGGCTACGTGAGTAAATTTCCCGGTTGAACGATTTCTATTCGGAGAAGTAAGAGACCGAAGCTACGAAGAAATTTGTACGCGTTGTTGGAAACATTTTCAACGAAGTTTGGAAAAATCGTTTCGTCGTCGTAAAAGTGTCCGATGTGGGGTAATTTTTCGGTGCTAACGTGAGGATAAAAAGTTTGAATCGCTCGATAATCGAAGTGACTCGAATCGTTCAACAAAGCGTAAACCTCGAATTCGTTAAAAAAATTAACCGGCAGCGCGTAATAAATTCTGTAAGGAATTCTTTTCGCAATCCATTTGCTCTCGCATTCGTCGAGCTTCCGCGCGATGTCGTCGTAAACACGGGGAACGTCCAGGCTACCTTCCTCGTACAAATAAAAATCTTGATTCAAACGATACTTGTGACCGTCGCTGCTGACGTAAGTTCGTCTCGTGTTACGTAACTGCAACAATCCCGTTGGTAAGGAATAAGTGTACGACGTGAACAGATGCAAATGCGTGAGATGAGGTTTCGCCCTCAATTCACGAGCGACGTGGGAAGCCAGGGGTAGCACTCCGCCTTGGTGCGCAAAACCGTAAAATATCGTCAATAACGAATTCATTATCAGCCAGAGATACTGAAGCCTCGTTAATTTATCCTTGTCGCGTTGACCCACGTTATCCCCTGAATTACTGCTCCTTTTCGTGTAAACGATCGTTGCCTTCCTACCCGGTTGTCCGATCGTGTTCGCGTGCAAAAATACCAAAGGTAGAAGCACCGGAATTATGAATCTTGGCTCCTGATGTGGTATCAACGATAGCACCGCTATCGGGACTATAAATGACGCTGTCATTAGACTCTCGATACTCTGGATACGCGGAAGTTCCAACCAACGAGCTCGCAATCCACTGTGAAAATAAATCAAAATTCGTTTACACTTTGTTGCTTACAAAAGAAAAATATTTGCCGGGAAAAAGTGACTTTTATTATGTGGGTGCGTTTCAATCGGAATTCGTATTACTCATAATAGAATACACTTTAATTAGTGGATTAATTAATTCAATTTATTTTATTTATTTTATATTATTAGATTGAAAATTTAATTAAAGTTCATTTTGAAATAAGTACTTGTATTTTCAATAATTCCAATCTTAATCTATGTATCTATTCGTTTTATGGACGATAACATTAAAAAATCACTTAAATTTTTATTTTTATAACCTCAATATCACAGTTAATACTTTCATTTTTCGTACCTAATGTTTCGTAATGAAAAGTCAATTATGTTAATTATATATTATTAGGTACGGAAAAATACTCAACAATTTCGTGATTATTGTCTAAATATTTTATTTTCAAAAACTTTATACCCAAACAAATTAATTCTTTGTGAATGTTAAATTTTCTTTCCGTTTTGGAATCCTGAAATTGCCCGAACGTTTCAGGGTATTTATATTAAAATTTCATTAAATTTGGATTTGAAAAAAAAAACGTTTTTCGTAAAGATATAAATAAAAAATTGATAAACATATATTTTCGGAGTTTTTAAATAAGAAACGAGGTTCAATACTCTAATTACCTGTAAATCATTTTTCCCACTGCGCAGAGGCCCACGATTCCCAAAACGTTGAAGAGCAACGGAACGTTTATCGCGAAATGAACGAATCTGGGATGCAAACCGTGGTTCTCAAGATTCTTGTTGTTCGAATTGTACTTGAGAAAGTTGAGAGGCGTCAGAACGAAATTGTTAATACCAATTTTCAAATTCAATATTTCTCCGATGGTCAAATAGCCGAAATAGAAGCTATCGACCAAAACGAGAAATAGAAGGCCGGGTAAAGCGCACAAAACGAAGGAAAATATGCGTATGTGAAAGTCGAGAAATCCGACGCTCCTCGATCCAAGACCGCGTTGGAGCCAGAAAAATATTGGCGGGAAAGCGAACGCGATAAATGTTGG
The DNA here is from genome assembly GCA_030523105.1 of Ophioninae sp. A BG-2022a. Classification (NCBI taxonomy): domain Eukaryota; kingdom Metazoa; phylum Arthropoda; class Insecta; order Hymenoptera; family Ichneumonidae; species Ophioninae sp. A BG-2022a. Next base: position 29,210 of record JAPYZI010001519.1, read on the forward strand.
ACGATTGAATATCCCGAGAACCGTTATCGTCGCTAATATTAAGCAATGATTCAGCGAATGCGAAGGTAACGAAGCACGCAACTTGTAGTATTTAACACGTTCGCAGATTGTTCCTGCCGTGTCGTAACGACGAGCAAAGTGATCGCTTTGCAGAACAACCTGTAACGAAAAAATAACATTTTGCTCAATCGAAATCCTTTTCCAGAAATAATTCGTGAAAAGCGAGGTTTTCCGGTTCGACGATTCATCTCACCTTTTCTGAAAAAGCCATGCATCTGGACACGTAGTAGAGTAAGAGAGAAGTCAAAGTCGCTTCCACGGCGTTGGACAGCGTCCGAGTGGCATAAGTCAGTGTGACGTAGGAACTGGCATAGGTGATCAATCGGAGCCTATAATTCAGGCCGTATATACGGCATATCTTGTAGAGACAATAGTCCGAGACGAAACTCAGGCCGCACGCGACCAGGCGTGGAAGTAAGACGAGGACGTAGGGAGATTTTAGGAATTGAGCGAAGCGGTAAGGGCAATGTTGAGACACGACGTTGACGATGGAGTAAGGTACGCCAACGGTCAATTGGGGTACAAGGGCAGTGCGCAGGGGAAAGCTGACGTTGAATTCCCACGGCCTATAAACGTCTATGTCGAAGTGATCGCCTGTGGAAAAGAAAAGTAGATCAGTAATTGTTCCCAGTGTACGAAGGTTCCTCCGCAATTCAACTCACCGGTGAACGCAAACGAACCAAAACACACCTAAACAAACCCAAACAATCAAACTCACCGGCAATCACTTCTATGGATTGAAAATACTCGTCGGGATGTATGTATCCGGTCTGAGGTAGAATCGTCAGGATCACCCTGGCAGCCGCTAATATCCAGTAGGGAATGATCTTTCTTCCAAGGGCTTTTTTATCTTTGGCTTCGCCGTTCGCTTTCTGAGGGTCACTTTTGCTTCGCAACTTCATTTTTTAAGATGACTATGCGGAATAATCAAGTACTAAAAGTTTCCACGAGAATACAAAGCCCTGGGAATTTCAAGGGAGGGTTTCTCATACCGGCGATATCATCGTGAATTCTAAGGACGAACATATTTCGCAGCGCTTGCACGCGCGAGAGCGTTATCGCTGAATAAGACCGGTTTGTCTTATCTCTCAGATGTCAATATCTAGTTACAGTAAACATCGCGTTGCTATTCTTACGCATCTCGACTTTCAACGATTCCAACCGAATAAATCGTTCTCCTCGATTAAAAAATAAATAACACCGTTCCCTCAAACGAAGACATACAAAAAATCCACACGGAATTTTTTTTACAAACGTCAAAACGCAAACTTTTTTTTTCATCGGCTCATTCGGCTGATCCACATTATCGTACGGGTCCGTTCACAATGCAATCGAGCGAGTAACCCGAAACTGATTGTTCCGAAAAAGTGGAACGAAAATCAAACACAACCTTCGAAGTCTGCTTTTTTTTTAACCGCCGTTACTAACCTTGAAAAAATTGCGACCGCCCGTGTTGAAAACAAAAAGAATAATGTATTTATCCTTGTAAATGAGGTTAGAGGGAAATACGGATGTATGGGAGATAGCGATAATGGGGGAATGGAGCAAGGATTTATTTTTCCCAACAAAGTTGGGTGGCGCGTTCAGCAGACGAAACGAATTTTTTTACGCTTCAAAAATTCTTCGCTACGTCAACGAAGTCAGATATGCATAGGACAGTTCTTAAGGATTATATGTGCCGATTCTGCTGGGGGCTGCCCCCATTGGTAGTTTTGGATTAGCGGCGCTGACGGCGATTTTCATTCTCGCTCTCGCTTTCTCTCGTGGGCATAAACGTTGGAAGAATGATGGGGTCCTGCTTACTCCTGCAGATGTTATGCTTCGTGGCATAATCGTGCCTTGCTTCCTCTTATAGGTATTGTTATATACAGGGTATACCACGACGAAATGCCATCCATGAAATGGCGGGTTCAAGGTGAAATTCTGTGTCGATTGATACAAGCGTGTACAGTTCCCGGATCAGCCCCTAAATTATTATTAATATTTCAATACATTCACCATTTAATTCGCCCTAAACCCTCAATTTCTACGGAAAAATGTCGAAAAAATATTCCCGAATGGTTTTTCGCATGTTCCCAGCCTAATTTTGCGCTTTCGGCAAAAACTCGGGAATATTTGTAATCAGCAGGAAATTTCCGATAAAATAGACCCTTTTAAGAGGTTAAAAACGGGAAAAAAAATTCTTCGACTTTCCCCGGCCACTTTCCCGGAATCTCAAAAATCACGAAATTTCAAAAGGTCGTAGCATTCGCTTTTCCTGTGCTATCGACTTTTAATAGGTGTGTTTGGAAAAGGTTTTTGCCTAACTTAAATAATGGCGTTGGATTCGTATCGATATCTTGTATAGTTTTTCCGGAAAGTCCATCTGAAAAATCGCAAAAAAAGGGGCAAAGGGGTATGTATGGAAAAATTTGCAAAAATCGATGGCCCAACTTTGAAATTCTGCCAAAAATCGAAAAATCATCGGATTTTAATTATTAAAAAA
>JAPYZI010001520.1:0-77875 GCA_030523105.1 Ophioninae sp. A BG-2022a
TCGCATGGCTGCTTACAGAAGAAAGGGAGCCTCTCATTGGCTGTCGTTACCTAACGACAACGAAATCTCGCGTAACGACTTACAGAATCCCGCTACTGGTACGTTATCCGGGGCGCTCTTTACGTTTTACCGACGCGAGGCGAGGTTTCGTTGCAGTTTTCTCGCGGGTGCGGCTCCCTCTTCAGACCGTGGTACGCTATGTCAAAGTATGGGCACTCACGAGTCCCGTTCTAACAACAATATCCTATCTCCGTGGTTCACTGCATCGAAGCAGTACTATAACCTCTAAAAACAATCTTCCATGACTTCAGATCGTCTCTTCACCGGCAAATTTTAAAGTTCTTCAAATATTTGTGCTACGAACCAAAGGACGCATAATGCCGATTAAATTGATCGGTCGTCGGACCACTTTTAAGGGCAAAACCTTGTGGGAAATTCTCGGTAATTTGAAAAATTTCGGCGTCGGTAGAATCATTCTGAGAAACGTATTTCAACGTTATCCCGAGCCGACTTATTTCAAAGTTCTGAAAGTTGCTGCGATGCCAAATGAAGTAAGTTACCGGAAAAAAAAAACGCATCGATGCGTTAAACAAGACCGTCGCGCGATTCAATACGAACAAAGAATGTCTTTCTTTTTTTTTTCAGGATCCTCGCAAAGTAATGATACTCGCAGAGAGAGTCTTTCGTGGTCGCAAGGATCAAAAAATTGTACAAATTGATTCCACGAGTTACAAGGCCGATTATTTGCTTGTACCGAAAGATCAGGAGCATAAGTATCAACCCATCGAGCGACCGCCCGAAGTCATAATGCCTCTAACCATGGAATTTCCGCCGCTGCTCCGAGAGATTCTGATGAGAAAATTGAAAGCTACGAATATAACGGAAGAGCCACAACTGCGCATACATTATAATCTCTATGGTAACAAAACTTACCGTTGTGCGAAGGAAGGCGAAACGCCAACGGTCAAGTTTACAATGAGTCTTGGTAAACCTGCCAGTCCGAGTCTTTATGCCAATGTTAAACCCATCTGAGTTACCTAACATTGCTAATGCATAAAAATATTACTGTACAGTTTAAAATATATACGTCGAATACCGCTATCACCGACGAGAAAACTGTTTTTTCACTTTTTCACAAACCTACAGTTTTTTAAATGGCCATTTTGCTGCCTAATTGTTTTCCTAGTTCAAATACAACGTTTAGTAGCAGATTAGAACAAATATGAGCAAACAACGACCATCCAGATATTTTTTAACCTCTACCTAAAAAATTTCTAAAGTTACACAAGATTCTGCATTTAAATATTAAAACTAGAACAGAACTTGTCGAAGATCCAGGTTGATCTTTGGGTAGGTGTTATATTTTCCACTATGCTGCGATAACTCGTGCCAATGTTTGAATGATTGTTTGCCGATAGTAAAGTAAGTGACTCTTGAGAAACAATTTGGTATATATAAATAGCTGGCAACATACCGCAGTGCAATAGAAAAGAGAGATTTCTTTTTAGGATTAACTATTCTGCAGAAAGGATTTTTGTTTTGACCGCAACAATAAGGATCGGGTTGAAGTTTGCATACGTGAAATGCAATAAAAATAAATTTCTATTAATTTCTTCAATATCTTGGTGTTTTGTGCATTGCAAAACGCGCAAATATTTTCACACATTCTCATTAGAGATTTACAACCTTGATTTTTTGAATAAATATTTTAGATGATACTCAAAATTGTCTATGCCAGCTTCGATGTGTTACAGATGGGTGAATATTCACTGTTAAGAATCAACTTTTTTTTTTAATTACTCAATACTGTTGGAACGGAAATTATTAGTTTATATTAATTAATATCCATATATCAATTACCATTACTTTTTGAAAAAGTATATGTAGCTATTATGCTATAAGTTAATAATTATTTTCGATCTTGTCTTGACATATTGAAAATAATAACGCAAAATTTCTAAAGGCGGAATACAGGCGGGAAAAGGGTTATTATTAAGATGACCAAAAATAATTATTCATTGTGATTGGGCATGTTTGTCTTTTAAATTTTTTTTATACACAGGCATATCATTTTTATTGCCCACATAATTAAGAAAGCTGTTCGCGCTTTTTTGCTAGAAGCTTGTACCGTTCGCATATATCCATCTCCCTTGATTCTTGTACAGTTTCGGAAGACTCTTGGACCCTTTTTTCATCCCTGATTATCTGAGGACAGAAAGGAATGTAAAGTACAAATACTTGACGGGCAACTAAATCATTATAACTGGAAATTGATACATTCGCTTATCATTTAAGAGGGTGCCGCATCCGCGACGAAACTTCAACGCAGCCTCGACTCGCATTGATAAAACAAAATTAGCGCGAGTTACTTCTATTTACCGCGAGGCAACATTGTCGCCAGCGTCCGGCAAGCCTCGACGGGCTTCGTGTGCGACTCTGTATACGTATAAATTTTGAGATGTGCAGCGCCCCGGCATTCGCCGGAACTAAGTGTCACAAGTGTCGACGATATTTTCTCGAAATCGTAAACAAAAACGTACAAGTTATGGTTTCCCATGGATTTTCTAAAATATGTGATGGAATCAAATGGTTGAGGTACCAAAATGTGTGTGTCGAATATGGCTAAACGGCTCTTCTTCCCTTCAAATCGTGATCCTAATCAAACTTTCTATTTTACCGCATTTCCATCATGACACTGGCGTGGTAATACGATCTGTAGTTTTTTTTCGATTTGATAAATGTAGGAAGAAAATAGCCGTTTGTCTATTAATTTGACATTGTCTGGTCAAATTTCATGACATTCCGAAGAGCCGTGTAGGAAATCGATGGGAACTATCATTCTGATCGACAGACGAGGGAAGGAGGATGTGCGGCTCCCGCTTAAGGCACAACATTGATAAAAGGTATATAGTGGTTAATACAAATTTAACCTGAAACTTCTTAAAATCTTTAAGTAGCTCTAGTTTCCTCGATTAAAAATATTCGACATATATATGCATCGAAATCATGAAAAACAAATGTTTATGAGGAACCGTTTTTTAGTCGAATAATAAAGTACATCGAAACCAAGAACAACGTACTTTCCAGAACTGACGAAGTTCTTGTACGTCGTCTCGCTTTCTGACGAGCCACCCACGAACGCAACGCTGTATTCGAAATGCTGCTTCGTCGGTTGACCAGAGCCAAGATTTTGGAAATATCGGTCGCGGACTGCGAAAATGCGAATCTGTGAATCACTTATTCATAGATTCATCTGTATTGTGTATTAAGGATGTTCTTGCGCTATACGAATTTAAAAATCAATTGTTTAAAATTTGTATGAACCTTCTTAACGATCATACTCAACTGTGCGTTAAATTTGAGAAAGTTTGACCATCTAGAAATCGTGATATTTATTGATACTATGAAAATCGTATGTTTCTATAACTTCCTGTAAGACTTCAAGTTGACATTGCGATTTTTACCACTGAATATCTCGATTACCAAACGGTAAATCCTCATCACATTTTTTATAACGGTAAATCCTCGGTCATTTTTTAAACAACCATCTTTTAAAAAAATGTATCCAATGGTTTTGAAATTATTTTGTATATACTATTATGATTATGGCGAAAGAACATCCTTAAGGACATGTCTCACATATCCGCTCGATAAAAATCGTACTACCAAGTTCTTTTCCAAACAGATAATTACTCTGTTGGTTTTAGTTACACTTTTCTACACTTTTGCATCTTCTGTGGTTTTGTATTAGGGTAATTCCGGGATAGATGGCGATAAGGGAGTGATGGCCCATCGAAATAATTCATGGGATTGTTGGCTAGGTGACATTAGTTACCGTTAAGTATGTTATGTGACGCGCGTGGAATCAAAGGTGCGTGCACATTTTTGTCGAAAAAAATCAGAAAGTAAGTAATACCTCGTTATTTGTTTGGTTTTTTAAACAGCGTTTAAAAAAAACTACAAAGTGTAGCTAGCGCGAACGAAACTTCATATTTCGGATTAAAAAAAGAGATTGTGGCTCGGTTGATGTGACATTTGGCCTTAAAAAAATTTACCGTAGTTTCAAGCAAAGCTTAAATTGTGGAATATCATAAACATCGAGCCATTTTTTTCTCGATGGATATTTTGGATTTTTATTCCAAAGATATTCCGCCAGGTGGTCCAGGCCATTGAAGCGAGATCGTTGTGTTCGAAGAACGTCGAAAGTACGAGCCTTGTTCAACATGCTTTCCATGGCGGTCAGTAATGTTGGAAATATTTCTCTATCAAGGTAATTGACTGGTGATTCTAGACTAATCGTTGTATCGTCTCCACATATTTTATCCAGCGCTTCGTACGGAGGTGCAACATTTTTTGACTTTTCTAGAATATTCCGCGAAGAGGATCTTCTATTCACTTCACATTGGTTTTGCTCGCATACGTCGTTTAATCTATCAAATTCTGATTCTTCCATTCCACCACAGCTGCAAATGCAGCTTAAATCTTCACTGTTTTTTTTTTTTTTTGTACGTTTCGTTCTTTCCAGAGGACAAAAGCGACGAAAGCACATTTATCGTCATTAAGAATTACCAGCTATTTCCAGCGAATCGTTATTTCATTGACTCGTTCCTGGTTGAACAAAAATAAGACATTTATACGACATTCTTTTTTATCGCATTAATTGCCGCTGACGTTATTAAGTGATGTTCATGTCGTACAACCGTCAGAAATAAACTTCAAATTTTAACGCCGACTTTATTATTAGATAAGCCAAATATACGAGAAATCGGTGATTCTGAAGCAGTAATTCGTAATACGATGTACGGGGGCACGGAAATTCGGAATTAAAACCTTAGAGCTTAGGTTGATCGATGATTAAGAGAATGTCCAAATGCACTATGGATGCTACAAGCTTTGTCCTACAGTCAGAAAACAGCTGCGGAAAACGGGCGAATGTACGTAAAAAAAGACTTCTTTCCTGAATATTGAAGAATACGTGAGATCGTATGCGAAAAATACATTTTTTTAATTACAATTCTATGGTATAGCTGGATAAATTGATTTGACATTATATTTATTTATTATATTATATATTTTTATTATTTATATATTATTTATTTATATTACATTTAGAATTATTTATATTATATAATTCATAATTGTACAATTTTTATCTTTCGGTTCTGTGGATAGCTGGATAATAATAGCTAGATAAAATAATCATCGGGAAGTTCCATTGTGCAATTAAAAAATTCACGACATTGAGTACTTGTAAAAAGTTTTATAAGTATTACATTTTTATTGGTTATACAACAACGAGGAGCCTTCTATGTAAACATGCGCACGTTGTTACTTCAATCATGAGTAATGAAATATTAATTGTTCATGCAACAAATTTTATGACTATTGTAGCAAATAACTGCTTGAAGTTTACAAAATTTCATTTCAAGTTGTGTACAAGATAGTCCGTCTACTTTGCAAGAATGAAGTTCAAACAAGTTTGAATTTTCAGCTGGCAAAGACATCGACGTATCTCCGTACCAGCGAAACGAGGCTGGACCATCCAGAGCGCCGGAATTCAACTATCCTTTAGATAAAAGAAGAAGCAAAAATGATACTGAATATTCATCAAGCGAGAGAAGTTCGAAAAATGTTAGGGAAAAGCGGAAGGAAACGAGTCACAAAAGGTTGCAAAGTCGAGAAGAAACAAGAAGACAATATGCTCGTTACGACGAATACAACAGAAGTTTACAAAAGGACGAAAGAGATGGAAGGACAGATGGCAGAAGTCAGAGGAGTTCAGAAAAACACAGCAGACTCCAAGCAACTTCAAGAAAAGCAGGTGAACGACAATACAGCGGTGAAGTCGCAAGTCCAACGACAATAAGAAAACCATACCGTACCAGTCGCGAAGCTTTGACAAAAAGTCCCGGTACGAAGAGTAAATCAGTTTTGCACGAAAAAAATCATGGAAATCGAGGAGGCCAAAAGGAAAAGCCGGAAATAGTACAACGTATTAAAAAACCCAAAGAGTCATCGCCTAGGCGAGAAAAAAAGGATTACAAAGCGGCAAGATCTTCGAAAACTAGAAGAGAACGAAAACGCGATAAATCGATCGAAAGTTCGAGCACTGAGATAAGCGACGAACGATCTTTGTACGAGCGTCTCGATAATTGCAGTAATTCTTGTCGCGGAAACGATCAAAAATTACCAAAAATGAAAAACAGCGAAAAACAAGAAACTTTCGACGAATACATAATCAATAGGGCTAAGCCATATTTCGAGGATTTATGCAACTGTCGTTATGCGTGTTTGATAGATCAACTGTTGAAAGACTCGTTCATCACGAGCACGATCGTATCGGCTGTTATTTTCGCTATCGGCGTTAAACTCACCTCGGAAATGGATGGTTGGAGGATTACGTTTTGACAAATCCTTGCATTTTTTCATTTCTTCAATAATCATTTTTTATCGTTTTTTTTTGGCGATCATAGCTAATAATAAAATATCATTCAGAGATTCGTATAGTATTTGGGAGTACGGCTCTCAATTCTAAACGGCTGTATCAACGTTTATTGAGCTACTTCTTTATATTCACGCATTGTGATATGGACAGTAAAAAAATTTTATAATCAGATTAGGAAAATCGGATGTTTCTCATCTTACTTAAAGTGATGACGTCTGTTTCTTCCAACACTATTCGATAAGACAACGGCCCAAATATTCTCATTAACTGTTTTGATTCATCTTTATTTCTGAAAAAAACGAAAACACTCTCCAATACATAATCATATTGCGTTAGAATATTAGTTGTACCATCGCTCGTAGTGCAAAGTGAAATTTTATAAGGGATAATCATTGACACGTGAAACCCAGAATCGGACGGCTTTATTATGGATTTTCAATCGGATAGTTTAACACCCAACCGTAACGAATGACTGGCAAAACATCCAGTCACGAGCGCTAATAGCTATAAAACATATTTTGACAAACGTGACGTTTCTAATAGCCGTGCACAAAATTGATTTAAAAAATTCTGAATTATATGTACGGAAGTATGGGCACTCCCTTACCATTTATTATATCTTGGATATTAAATTTTCGTGATCCTTTGTCTCATGATTATTTTGATGGAAGCCAACATAGTGATAACAGTGAGGAGAGCGATGACAGACAATACGTAAGGTAATACAAGATGAGTATCAATAGATTTTTGCATAGCAGAAAATTCATCATTGGGATATACAACTCTGAAAGTAATGTCATTCGACCAATCCATAGTTTCATTTTGTAATTTTTCACGCAGGCTCCGAGCTCGTCGCGAATGTCCTGCTGGACAATCGATGACGCAATCTGCTCCATCCAAGCAACCGGTTATTTTGACGTTCATCACCATCTCATCGGTAATCTTCATGTTGTCGAACATGAAAGCTTCGAACATGAGATAATTTTCCAACGGAGACACTCTGTATTGTTCCCTCGAGCATATCTCTCGGACTTCCGGATTGAGACAGCCATTGCCGTCTAATATCCAGAGGCTACTCATGATCCTCGAGCGTTTCGACTTCTCTACGTAATGCATTGTTACGTCACTTATCCTCGAATATCGCCAACCTGTCGATTGTTCGACGTCGCTTTATTTCTTCTATTGTTTATTTAGTTTAACATCGCAATTGAAATAATACATTTCTGTTCGATGAATACGTTTTCATGTATGGTCCTACGGTAAGTTGTACATACCATCTCCGTCCCTCACCACAGCTCTCAATAAAACTTCCTCCCCGAGAATAACAGTCCCTCCTGGTTGGATTTTAGCGTCGAACAAATGGCCCGAACCGTACGTCCTTCGATATAATCCTACTTCCGTTTCGAAGTCATTTTTGTTACCCCCCGTTTCCAATTTTGCCGCATTCCTGCTGGATCTAATTTAAAATATGTTTTTCGTTATTTTTTAAAAATCTTTTTTATTCTAATTAATTTTTTTTCAGTCAGTTTGTTTCTTTTTATTTAATTATTGGTTCATTACAATCAGATTTGTTTTTTTTTTCGTGTTATAGGATCGTTAAAAATGCCATCCCCTTATTATGATTTCGTAGAGTTTCAAAATTTATTCATCGAATATCTTCTGCCAAAATTTGATTCACGAGTTCATCGATATTTGGAATAATTATTACTTTATTCAATTAAATTTTATTAATATGAAAGTAAAAATGTTGTGTGAAATACGTCCCAGCTTTAAGAGCTGCTTTTTAACTTTTTGAAGGATAATTCGTTGCTGGGCTATCAATGATCACAGATAAAAAAGATCCTTTCGAATCAAAGACGGGTATCTTAAAAAAAAAAAACATGACGAGGGAAGATCACTAGAAAACCAAATTGAAGCGGAATAAAAAAAAAGCTTTTAATATACCAACTCAACTACGCACTACTTTAACTGAAATAAAATCCTGAGTTCGTGAACTCTTAAAAAATACATTCAAATTTGGAAATTTTTTGTGCCGTACTATTTCTTATAATAGCGCGATAACCGTTTTAAAAATGGTAAAAGACTAAGATTTCGGTTCCTTTCATTTTTTAGACCAGTATGGGAACATGCAATTTTTGTTGAACGAGAAATATTTATTGTTCATAGTAGGTGTTTTGTATCTAACATTATAATTATGTATCTTCTTCTTAAGGATATTCTTACGCCATAATCACAATCCATACTAATATTATAAATGGGAAAGTGTGTCTGTCTGTCTGTATGTTTGTCTTTCTTTCACGGCAAATCGGAGCGACGAATTGACGTGTTTTTTTAAGTGGAGATAGTTGAAGAGATGGAGAGTAACATAGGCTACTTTTGCCCCTTTCTAACCCCCCACTTCCCTAAAATGGGGGGTGGAAGTTTGTATGGAGCATTAACGCGAGCGAAGCAGCAGGCAAAAGCTAGTAGTATATACATATGATTGTTAAGAAGGTTCATAAAAATGTTAAACGATTAATCTTTAAATTCGTATAACGCAAGAGCATCCTTAATCGATTAATGAAAGTCCATGAATTGATAACTCACGTATCCAAAGTTTTAACATTGAGTCGTTTGACGTGCGAAGCCGTTTTGTCCTGAGTCTTGCATCTCAAAGTGACTTTGTTGTCTTCCTTGAGTCTCAGACCTGCGATCGCGGGGAAACGCACGTTTAAACAGAAAAAACGTTCACGATCTGTGGAACAATCCTGTACGCCGCAATTCCAGAATAATTCATTTTTAAAGTTAATCCTGTATTCGTCGTTGATCCGTTCAATTCGACAATTATCAACGGCCATACCGTCAATTATTGGCCTCTCAGATTTGGTCGGCGAGCGTAACGAGGCGTGAAAGAAAAGTTCTTCGCCGGAATTTTGGCACGACATTGAATTTACATGAACATGAAAATCTGAAAAATCTTTGGGACCGGGTTCGATCTGTGAAGTTCCGGTTATTCCAGTAAATCCAGCCAAACCGGAATTCGGATTCTTTATCGGTAGCGAGTTCGAACGCAAGAAGTTGTGATAAGGCCTATCTTTGGCTATTGGCTGAACACGTTTTTCGACGTCTAGTGATCCACTCATGGGCAACGATAAAGATCCGGTCAAAAAAGGACGAAATACACCCGCTGATTGTCTCACGCGATTGTCGACAACTTCCGGAAGGAAAAAATCCTTGTCCCCTTCCGGTGGAATGTATAGGTGTCTCGCAGTTTTCGTAACGTTCCTTCTTGGTGGAAAGTTTATCAACACTGCATCGGAATGATTGAGAATCGGAGGAGGCTCGTAGATGGTTGATGAAGGATCTTCAAGTTTCACGAAGCCGATCATAGTCGAAATGATCAATGATGACATCTGTATTTATAAAATATGTTACTCGATTACTCTTACGTAAAATATTACTATAAATTCATCGAAGCTAAAAATTATTCTCGAAATTCATATTAAAATTTCGGGAAAATCCGGGGGCGATGGATGTATTCAATTTATGGAGCTATTCTCGAGAAATTTTAACGAATAAAACGATTATTTTAATCGCAAATGAATCTTTAATTATATTTGTTATCGAAATTTAAAAATAATAACTCTCAACTTCATTTGCATGACTCTATTTGTAGTCAGTGTATATTCTGGAGTCGGCTTCGGTTCGGCCAAGTGTGGGTTTGCTTCCAAGGTTATATAAAAAAAAATCAGGTTTACGTTTCGATACTTGGTTTGGATCCTCTTCATAAATTTATTTCAAATCTACAAAATTATGATATGACATTAATGAGTAAGGGAAACAATTGTAACGTTCTATCATTTTGTAGATTTGAAATAAATTTATGAAGAGGATCCAAACCAAGGATCCTCTTCATAAATTTCATCAACACAGCCGCACACATCTCAAACCAACGGTCTATTTGTAGTCATACGAGTCATTTAAAAAATTGCATTTTCCGATCTCTTTCCCTTTCCGAGTGTCTAGTTTGATCGGTCTTTTCTATTTCATAATTACTTGTGTCTTCGATTTATGTTTTTCTTTTATTCCTCAATTTTCGGTATTTTCTTCAGACGTCAACGGAACGCTTATTCGCTTAGCATGTTTACGGATGTCGTTTTGTTTACTTTCAAATAAAAGTTATGAATGTTTTGCAGAAAAATCTCGCGAGCACGTATTATCGGCTATGACCATAACCGAACTAGATTGCTACTAGTGCCATTTGTCTACGATAAGTCAAGCGTTTTTTACTGACTCAAAAAAAAACTATATATTCTTTTTTATTTTTATAAAAATATATATTTTAAGAATAAAATATATATATTCTTTTTTTATGTTTATATAATATATATTTATATACATTTTTTATAAAAAAATATATATTATTTTTGTAATTACACTTTACGTCTATTTCGTTAATGAGAGACGGCAAAACTAAACATAACGTATTAAATAAAAGAAATTTTGATCCAAGAAACTCAAACCTGCATTTTCCAACCAAAAGAATTCCAATCCCTCGGCTTATTTATCACAGGCAAGATACGCCGAGGCACAATCGTTTCGGACATTTCGTATTTTTAATTCTCACGAAAAAATAACTCCGCGATTTACGAGGATCGACTGAAACGTCCGAGACGTAGGCGTTTCGTTTTTAAAGGATCTTACACGTAACCCTGTTATTGTCGTTGTTTGGGCGGTGGTGACGAAAAAAGAGAGAATCACTCGTAGAAGGGATATACGTGACCAACCAACGAGGTTTCTCAGCTTATTGTTAAAAATCGTAACAAAAAAAAAACAACACCATTGAAGACACGAGCCGATGACATTGCGAGCGTGTTCATTATTAAGTACCAACGTTTCGTGATTTGGGCGACGATCGGGTACTTAGCATAAAACATTGCTTCGTATCCTCGATATTTCTTCTTTTTTATTCTTCTTCCTTTTTCTCGTTCCTCTCTCGGTGATGTTCTATCTCGTTCTCCGGAGACGTCGATTGCCATGTCCATTAACACGTCCCAGGATACTGATAAAGTTGAAAAGCGAGAGATCGGTGAAGGGAGCAACACACTTGTATACGAGTGTACCGTTTAAATCGTTTATATTGAATTCTCGTGGATTCAATCTGTGAAATTCGGGTCAAAGGGTCTTCGTGCCAGTCGAGTGCACCAACGAACGTCGCGTTTATTTTTCATTCCATTTATCGATCGATCGATCAATACGCGTAAGCTGTATTGACCTAGTCACGAAATACTTGATCCGCAACTTAACGTCGTAACGGGTGGTCCCATAATTTCGGCATTGATTTTCTTGGCCATCACTTTTTGCGTATATTTATTTATTTTCATTCTGTAAAAAAATACCTACCTGTAAAAAAATAATGTTTTCAAAAGGGGAACAGAGCATTATATTGAAAGCTAATTGCTGTCCGTATTTTCGAAGCGAATATTTTGGAACGAAATCTACACTAACTCCGCGGTATTAAAATTTGGCAAAAAAAAATGTATACGTGTTACCGTTGGTACGATCTATTTATTGGGATGGGTCATCAGAACCGAATTAAGCCACATCAACTGGGATTAATGATTTAACGATTTTCTAGAAATGTTCTAAAAAATACGATTTTTAGAAACGCTTGAGACCAAAAACAAATTATTTAAAAAAACAATCAACTCGGAATTAATACTTTTCTGAAAGGTGACAAATGAATGATGGCATAAAAAAAGGATGCCCGAAATTCACGTAATCTCAAAAACACAAGATTTGCTATATAAGTTCTTTGATCTCTGATTATGTGAATTTTGAGCATGAATTTTTTAAAACGTCGTCGTTGATTGCTTTCAGAAAAGATTCAATCGAATATTCGGAGCAGAGCGTTTTAATAATGAATTTTTTTGCAACAGCCTGAATATTTGTAAACAATCGTAAAATGATTATAACTAAAATCGATGACATAACAACGTAAAATCTATTTTTGTTAATTTAATTATTACATATCTCGTAATTTTGTTTAAATGACCTTTAAAACGGTCCATTTCGAGGTCGAATTACGGGTCATCCGGAATAGTACTCGAATAATAAAAAAGAGTTACCAATGAATAAATCACATCGACGAATGTCATGTATTATCGAAGCCCTGTTATACACGCTCCACCTTACGTTAATAGCAATAATTTAATGCCGCAAGCTTTAGACTCAGGTGGATTTATAACGGATAAAATTTCTTTCGCTCTTACTGTTCGAGAAGAAAAAGAAACCGTACAGTTCGCAATTAAGTTTCCTGCCGTATATTCCATATTACGATGAATCTTTTTTCCCGATAAGTACATATGCGAACGAAACGTTCTTTTCGAATGTATTTTTTCTCCCTCAAGTACTCGAAGCGTTAAGCCTTTTTTCGCTTCTTATCACGGGCGCACTTCGAGACAGGCACGTGTGTGTGAACATTCCACGTGTTTTATTATTCCTCGTTGAGTCTAGGAAGTGATCTATGGCTGGATGATTCCGGGTCTCATAAACGGCCGTAGGGTGATGCCACGTAAGGCTCATCAGAAATATGAGTTTAGCGGAGCTTTAAAATTGAATATTTATTATTAAACAAATAATTCATTGCTCGCGTTATTTTTCATCAACTTCAAGAAGATTTTAATTAATTGATAAGAGTGGCGGACTCGAGCTGACTACCATGGACCGAATTATAGATTGGGCGATCACCGAGTTGTGGAATCCAGTACCACTCGGTAACTATCAAGAAAAAAATAGTTTAACAGCATGTCCGAAGCTAATATACCATTCAATGTCAGGAAAAAAAATAGCCACCCGTGCGAACGTTAGGCTCTTCACAGTTTACCCGTGGCCTAATGCAAATGCCATGCAGTAGCGCGGAAATTAATGGCTGCGAACAACTGCCGAGGTCACTCAACCACGAGAAATCGTAAAGTGACAAGCGGAGGGTGATGTGCAAAGGGATGAGATCATAACGGGCCAAAACGATTTATATTCACATTTATTATAATGCTCTATCACGAATTAGTCATCCCACGTAAACAATACATTGAAAAATGTATGCGTAAAGTCGTTAGTAAAAATCAATAGCATCAACCCGAAATTTCATTTCTATTATTATACTCTAATTAAATCATCCCAGTTTGGTCGTTTTTTCGAGCGTTAAACTGATGTTTTTCCTAAAATCAACAGAAGAAGAATTTCCTCTTAATATAATAAATTTGCTTCGATTTAGCCGATGAATTCTATCAAATAAATATTTCCTCGGAGTATCGAAACAAGCTTTCATTGTAGCCTTAATTTTATTTGAGAATTGCGTGTCCGAGGCAAATTTCTGAAAAGTATACGTTAATGAGATTTCCTCAACGAAGCTCTCGTTGTTAAGCTGAACTTTATTAGTAACATCTTCTCAGCGGTAGTCGAGCTTGTTACCGCTAATCTTTTTTGTTGCGCTTCGTATATATTCTGCAATAGTTGGCACGCGCTGGAGCGATCGGCGTAATGACTCGAAACGATTTATCGAATTAGCTTGCTTAATTACTCGTAAACGTAAATGATATTCCAGGGAACAGTTTTTTTTTTCATTAAAACATTTTTTATTCGTAAACTAATAAATCTTATGAATCATTAGAATTCCATGACTTGACAGAGTACGTTGAAAAATGGACTATGTTGTTTATATCATTATTCGTAGAGCCATAAATTCAAATGACATTCTTCGACTAAAATTCGAAAAAAAAAACAAATGCTTTTATCATGATTTTGTGTTTCGTATATTCTAATGTCCGCACTAATCTCGCAAAGTTACGAAAACGATACGGAAAGCTTTTTTTAAATGTTTTGATACAGAAAAAAAAAAGATCGTTCGTTACATGCCATTAATTGGGAGATAACGATAGTCAGGAGAGATAATGATTGAATAGTAAAAAGAAACAGAGGAAAAAGAGTAGGAAGAGTTTTGGAGTACTTCATGAATATGTAAAGTAAAATAATGAGAACGATCGCAGTCTCGCACGTTTATTACCGCAGTCTGCTGACCCTCGTTATTATCTTTTTTTTTTATTCATTTCTTTATTAAATCTTCGAATGATGACCGCTCGACTTATCTCTCACTCGTTTATTTCCCGATGACACTTTGAAATTTTTAAATTTATAAATATACAACGGTATACGACGATTGGCGAGTTTCGCGATTCAAATTTGGGCCACTTCACTCAACAGCGCGAGGTGATAAGTTCTTAAAATAAAGCTCCACGTATTATGCTGGTTAAAAAAATAAAAAATAATCCTGATCCAGTGCGAGATTGATCTGCTTTCGTCTTTATGCGTAAGGATTAAAATACGAATGCATGTAAGAAAGAAAGTGGAGAATTTATTCCCGCCACTCTCCCGTTCGATCTCAAAGAGATCGCAGAGTGGCCTGAATAACGCGTAAATATTTTTCAAACTTATAAATAAAATATACGAAAAAATACGTACCTTTTAATCGATCAAAAAATTATATTCATTTTTCGATACTGAACTGGCCACAACTAAAAAAAAATTAATATTTAAAGCGTGACAGGAGAAATTGTTGTTTAATTAATCAAAGTAACGAAGCTCGTGAAAACTGTCAAAAAATGGGTAGCCTTGTCCTGCCTAAAAATGTTCTATTATAATTCTGATAAGAGATTAATAGTTGCTAAAGTAGAAATATAAATTAAGCATTTAAAAAATTACTGATTTACTTACCGATCGCAAACGAAAAATCAATTTCATTTTTGAAAAAAAAACCAAAATATAAAAAATAACGTAAAAATTCCGAATTGAAAATGGTCATCAGATAAAATTAGTGTAGTAAGGAAATATGGAAACCGCGAAAACTTAGTATGCTGAACGCTCACATTGATGAGAGTCTTTACGAAATTGTTGGAGTGGTTAAATGCAGTTAAATGAGAATGTATCTTTAGCTAATTACGGTCAAACTTAATTTTAGTTAATTAAGTTAATTAAGTTAATTGCCTAATTCTAATGGGTACTTCTACCCAATATAGGTTCTGTAAATACTACAATGAAGTTCTGCGAATTCGAAAATTCTATCCGAGTTCGATTTCTTGAACGAATATTTTTAATACTTTTAACAACGCCGCCACGTAACGAAATTTTTGGTCGACGCAACGACAGTTTATTTTCGTAACTCCCGTAACGAAACTTTCGGTCGAAGCAATCGTACGTCGTTTGATCCAAATAAAAATCCATTATTCGTTCTTAAGCTGGAAGAATTTTACGTTCTATTGTTCGAAAAAAAAAAACTTGAATGACACGTCTGCTGCTACAAAAGGGATCGACGTGTCATCCAAATATGTTTCATATTGTGACATATTTAAAAATGGAGGATATACGGTTCTCTCATTCCGGTGATAAATACTCTGTGAAGCCAGTTCCAATTCAATCGCACAGTTACTGCGATGTAAACAAATAAACGTACAAAAATGTTTGGGAAAAGTTTCGACACACCCGCTCGAAGTGAGTTAATCCGCATAATTAGGATCGTGGGTGGAGTCGCGTATTTATGGTTATGCCAAGGTACAGAAAGATCGCATTGTCGGAACGGGCGATACAAACGATAAATGGGTTGGGGTATCAGCGGAAGTTTTAAAAAAGCAAGACATGCTTGTAAACACTGCAAACAAAAAAAAAGGGAAAAGAAGAAAAGCGGAGATGATCGAAGACGTACAGTCCGAGAGGTACAGTCCGAGAAAAAGAAGAAGCAAAAAAAAAATATATATATATTTATCGTACGATAATTTTGGTTCGTACAACCTTCCTTGTCCAACTGTATATCACGCCTCGTATTTATAATAGGGATATGCAGCGTAGGAAAAGTTGTTATCCGCGTCCACGGGCCGTGACAAAAGCGAGACTCGGAAGAAAAAAGCCCGGGAGAACAGGAGAAG
Organism: Ophioninae sp. A BG-2022a; assembly: GCA_030523105.1. Lineage (NCBI taxonomy): Eukaryota > Metazoa > Arthropoda > Insecta > Hymenoptera > Ichneumonidae > Ophioninae sp. A BG-2022a. The sequence goes on from JAPYZI010001520.1 coordinate 16,402, forward strand.
AAAAAAGATCGTGTGCGAGAAGTATTCTCGTAATTCGCTATGTAACGGACAATTATATCGTTTATCTCTTGGTTAACTCGCGCGAACTTCTCTTCATTATACGTTCCGTATATCGGATATGTGGCTCAAATTCTTTTTAACGGAAGGACGCAACTCCAGCGATTCAAAGCGCCACAGCCATCTCATTACTGCTCTTCTGTATTCCAGCAGTGAAAATACGAAATCGATTACCGATATCAAAAGAACTATGATTCGGGCACCAATTTTTTATTCGCGCTAACTTTATTACACAAAAATGGTGAAATTTTGAGAGCAACTGATAAGCGAGATGCCTTAATGAAATGATTATTGAGTCAAAAAAACCGACGATTTTTAATACTTTTTATTTTTATGATTAAAAATTTTGGCACCCCCGGACAACCCTTCAAGTTTTCAAAATATTATTTTGATATTATAAATAAATTTGCGTTCTGCACGTTTCTTCATCACGGCGAAAAGAATTGAAATCGAACTGAAGTAAATAAGAACGTTTCAAAAATGACATTGCAATCAGTTTCCATCATCAGTATTTTTGTACTTCGCCCACATTGGTCCCAAGTACAAATATAAAAAACATTCTTGTTAAAGATTACCTATACGTACTTGTTTCAAAGCAACCGTTTGATTACTTAGCATTTTTGTTTACTTCTTTTAAGTTTTTTCGTATGATGTACGCCATGAGCTAGTACCCCGGACTTCCACCGTGCAGATAAACCGTACCCCCACATTGCTGGTAGTGTATAAGTACAGCGTACTCCACATTTACGGTACGCGTGGTTATCTGGGCGTGTTAATGCTCTCGATGTCAAAACCGATTCATCAATACTAGCGACACTACAAATTCTGTTTGAATAGTCGAACAACTACCACCCGAACAACACTACCAGAATATCATCGAGTTCCCCAACCAGTATGTAAAACTGTAAAACTGTAAAACGGAGAATAAAAGATATCCGATCGAAAATCCGAAACTTCGATTGTCGCTGAACAGTGTTTTCCCTCGTTTTGCTCGCGCACTCTCTTATGCGCTGCATCACGGAGGATTGTGGAACGTAACGAGCCAATGGTTCTGTCGGTAACGATCCTCGTCGGTACGAGTCCTCGGCGATGTCAGGTGAACAAGCGTACGATTCCCCTAGGGCATTCCACGGCGCGAGGTCACCGTACCAGTACCGTAGTATCACGGAGTACGATTCCACGACTTACTGGCACGGTAACGTTACACCGTACCGCTCGTGTACGATTCGCGCTAATCTCACGGTGTACGGCGTACTTCATGTGAAAGGTTGAACAAATTCCAACATATTCAAGAGAAAGCATTTTTATGATTCTAATATTCTTTTATATATTCTTTGAAAAAGGTATATGAATATGTTATCGATATAATTTATTAAATAGCCCGGGAGGACCTCAACGGCCGTCCACATTGCGCATGATAAGCGATGAGCAATAGCCAATCAGAGACCGTACTTTGAAAGTCTATAAGAAAGCTAGGCTCTCATTGGACTATCGCTTATTGTACCATCTTCGGTCTAACTTCCCTGTTCCGGGTCTGTAGACAGCGCGTCAAATCTACCGGCGTGTGTATGACGAAGAGTCGATTCGCACCGAACCCGCCACGATAATGTTTCGTACATTAAGCAAAGTGGCAAATCAAATCGTTGGTAAATATTCGGAAAACGGCTCCCAACCCGAAGAGGGGACGAGATGGGGGTTTTATAGATTTCGACCCCCTGAATACGATGGTGAAGAGAAGTCGCGGCGGCGTCACACTTCCACCCCGTAAAAAGTAATGGATTTTTTAAAAATAATACACATACGATTCGCATATGTACACGACACATATAGGTAAGGACTACGAGTTTTGTGATCGATGTTTTCGTTTCTAGAACTCTGTAGGAAAATTTGTCTCTGTAGGAAAGAGTGTCATCCGTGACATGGGGGGTTGGTGGTGAAATTCTGAGTCGATTGATATAAGCATGTATGGGTACCGGATCAACCCCTGAATTGTTATTAATTTTTGAAGGCAGCCAATCAGGCGCGCCCATTGCCCGGACTTACGTCGGTGAAAAGGCACTATCGGTGTGTGCGCTTCACAGCGGATGTTATAAGTGTTCTTTGTTTTGCTCTCGAGTACGTTTGGCTTTTTTTTTTAGGGAGCGATTGCGGCCTCGACAGTACGCGCTGTTAGCGCTTTTACCTTCTGTCTCTACAAACTGTATTCGAACAATAGTCCTTCGCTAAACTGTGCGATCAATGTTTCATTTTTCTCGACGCGAAAAGAAAACGTATTTTATTTTTACGAAATACTGCGGAAAGAGATGTGTTCATTCAATTATTTTGCGTTGATCATCATTGGGAACAATGATGAGTCGAAGCGGAATGATCGTTTCGTTCATTTTCAACCCAATTTATACTCAGGTTTTGCTGTCATCGAATTTCCTAATATTTCCATAGTTATTTTTTCGCCTCGACGACCTCGTCTATTTTTTTTTTAATTCGGCCGTTCGAGCTGGCTGTTATGACAATTGAATAAAGAAAAAGCACATTTTGAAGTGAATACTACTCATGCGACGGTGGATAGCCGAGAACTTGGTAAACGGACCAGAGAATGGAGGAATGGAAAAAGATAGCGGAAGACTGATGTGTGAGCGAGAGGAAGTATATTGTGGGAGCGAAAGCCAATAAGAGCGGAGTATGAGCGAGATGGCGATACTCCCTCTCGCGTGAGAAAGCGAGAGCATCACTCTCTCTCTCGCTCACACGCCACTCTCAAGCGCTTCGAAACTAAAAGAAAAAATGTGCTTTCCTAACAATATATGAACAAAATCATTCACTTACTTATAGGTTTCGACGAAAGAACTACAATTTAACACACTTTTATTATATTTTTATAAAATTCAAACTTTCAACGGGTGTGGTATGTTACAACGCAGTGACATTGATTTGAATGATCAAAAATGGTCAGTATACATTTTAGCAGGATTGTTGAGGTTTGCTACAGAAATGTCAGACGAGTCTATAAAGGGTTAAATCTCGAAGTAATTAATTCATTTTTTAGTTAACTAATTAATAAGTGTCAATTACTTTCTAAATTGATTAATTAATTTGAATCGACTCCGCGTCGATTTGAAAATGTCCCGCTACGTGGACACAGCAAAGGGTTAATCGTCTGGTTTCGGAACGAAACGAAGCAGAAAGCAGTGAATTTTGAAATTCCAATAATTCCACTGTAACTCGGCGTACGTTCCGGTACATACACGCACATGCCATAAACGGACAGTTCATTACTACTATCTTACTCTGTGCACTGTTCTTCGAGGGGTTCCGAGAGTCAGTGAGCGACGCGGTAGATACGCAAAGTTACAAAATAACGGCAGGGTAATCTCGTTGCTTTTTTTCTCTTCGTGTTGTCCACGATGGTGTACGCGTGTCACCGAGAACGAGTCCGTGTACAATGTTCGTCGTTTCTTTGACCGATACGTACGCGTTCTGTCGAGGCGAACACCCGTGACTAATATATTCGAAGCTGCCCAGTCATCGGCATTTACAGTAACCTGAGACTTTCAGACGGAAATACGAATCGCACGGAACGACTGTTCTCGAACGTTCCATCAATATTATATTTATTATAAATTATACACATTTAGTACGATTGAACACCTGTTCAGTCTGCTGAAAAGGAATTTCAGAGATAATGTAAAGATGTACAATATATAATTGAAAATATATTATTTTCAAACTGACCCGTTGGCCATGCTAAAGAGCGGCCAGCGGATCGGGAGGTCCCGGCTTCAAACCTCGATAGCAGCCGAGATTTTTTCTTCGAAATTTTTTCATGAAACACTTGGTCCACGACCGGGAGGTGAACTTGGGACCGGCTGAACCGGCACAGGTTTTCCGCAGTTTCCCTATGCTCTTGCTAGAAATGGCACGGTGAACCCGGTACAGAGGGGGAAAGTCGGCTGTGGCCGCAAGGGAGGGGGGACAGAAAGGAACCAAGGAACAACTAATTAAAAAAAAATTAAAACAAATATATATATATATATATATATTTCAAAAACCTGCCTCATTTCATCCACTTTGTTGAGTCGAAAGTTAAAAAACTACGATTATTTATTTCAAAAATTGGACTTATGAATATAAAGATAAAAACCTATTCTCAGGCCTAACGAATGTATGTACTAAATTTCATTAAAAACGGTCCAGCCGTTTTGGAGGAGTTCGAGGACAAACACTGTGACAGGAGAATTTTATATATTAGATTTGTCAAAAACCTGCCTGATTTCATCCACTTCACGCTGAGGTACTGATCACGGGAACTTGACCGGGAATGATTCAGAGATCCGTACTTGAGCATTTGGCCGACCATGACTCAGAGGTTCGACTTAACTTGATCATTAGCGACTCAGAGGTTGAACGAAGGACTTCATCGAAGTCATTTTAATAGGGCGTGAAAAAAAACGTAGATGTAGACGAAGGAACGGTTAAACGCGATGAAACGGATATATTAATCGTCTACCTGGGTATGGACGAAGACTCGTGACGACTAGAATCGTTGCCGACAGAATAATTGCCTCTTTACGTTTCACGATCCTCCGTAATTCAGCGAATAAAATAGTGCGCGAGCAAATCCATGGAAAAAAATGGTCAGTGACAATCGAAGTTTCGGAGGGTTTAGGGCGCTTTTGATCGGATGCCTTTTACCTCCCGATCACGGTTTACATACAGGTCTGGAAACTCCATGAAACTTGGGTAGTTTCACTATTGAAATAGAAGTTGTGACGTCGCTAGTATTTATGAATCAGTTTTGACAGCGAATACATAAACGTGCCCAGATACCCACACGCATAATTGGAAGTACGTAGTACAAATCTTCCGCGGTACATTTCTAGGCGTGCCGCTACTAGGTACCCAGTACTGTAAATGTACTGATAAAAAAGCGATATTTCCTTTTTCGAAAAAGGAAGTATCGCTTTTCGCGAGCCGAGACTGCGTCGAAGTTTTGACGTGGCTCCCTCTTAACGCGATAAAACAAATTTCGAAATATTCATTTATATCTTTTGTTTTGTGTTAGAAAAATATATATAAATCCAAGGATCCACTATTTTATTAAAAATGATATACTTGATTTTTTTTTCTGGGTATCGCGAAATCGTATTTTTTCTACACAGATGGGAAAATTAAGGGATTAAAAATTGCCAAATTTCAGCGGTTTTTCAAATGGCTGTATCTTCGTAAAAAATAGAAAAAATTTGGCTCTTTTTTTATCGCTCAATTTTTTCCTTTAGTGTACTAATGAAATCTTGAACGTTTTCATTTCAAGTAAATGATTGGCGAGATCTTAAAAGCCACAGAGTACTATTAGACAGAGGAATCTCGCTGTATCTAATTTTAATACTGCCATTTTCTTACATATTCGAAAAAAATTTGTAATTCTTTTATTTCTCGATTATGTTTTCCCTTATTTTATAAACAAATAACACGTATATTTAAAATAAACCATCCAATACAAAAGGTAGCTGAATCATTTTATTTTAATTCAAACAATAATTTGAAAAGACGAGATGTACGATTACTTATTTAACTCAATGTATATAAAATAAAAACCACCCAACTGGAATTTGATTCCATCAATTGATCATCCATTAAAATATTCGAAATGAACCTTTTTTTTCAAGGTTCAGACTCGTATATTTCCCCAAAAAAGTAAAATACTACGACTCACTATATTTACCTATAGCTTAATGATACGCCTTCGTAAAAAATACAACAGCACCATAAAACTTTTGTCGACCCAACGTTATTTTTTTTGGTCGGCCGAATTCGAAAGATCGTTTCTAAAATGAATTCGTCCAGTGATAAAAGGTACATATCTATGGATGCGAAGAAATAATAAGAAAGAAACGGCACTGATCGACACACTCGCTACGTGCGTACAAAATAACGCGTATCTGGACACAGTAATACGAATATCAAGAGTCAGTAACCGCTTAACTCATTCGCCTATTATGCATACGCTATATCACAACTGCATAGAGTTTCGGGTTCGCTGGCTTCGCTTCTGGATCTTTTGCCATACATATATAGATACGGGCGAACGATTCACCGCCCTCTGGACCGTGAATATCGCGCACATTTTACTGTGGGAACATTAATCTCCATCCACTTTATTCGTTGGCTCAAAGGTCCGAGAATTCGGGACGGAAAAGGAATAAAAGACAATGTACAGAAATAATACAAAATTCTATACTCTTAAATCCGTTATACCACTGGCCAACTATCCGAGTTGTGTCTGACGTACATGTGACTTCAAACGCCACATAACCGAGTATCGGGAGAGAGATGGAGAAAGAGAGGCTAATAGAAGAGAAGAACACGAAAGCCATCTTTACCAAACATTACGAAGAAAGAAAAAGAGCGAGAGAGTAAAAGAGCTGGTAGAGAAATACTCGAGAGCATAACCGGAAACGTAATGATGAAGGGGAACCTCGGGACGAGAAGCAAAAGCCATTTTTACTGAAATTGTGACGTTTTTGCCGTTAGTGTTCCCCTCGATGAGTTACGTTTGCCCTAGAGCGAATCTCGAACGAAAAGACAATTTCTTCTTTACAAATATATACAGCCTTGTGCAAAAGTATTAGGCAGCCTGCAATAATGTTTATACTTTATCCAATTTTAGCGAGCGTTCTACTTCAAATAGATTGCACGGTTCGACTTGTCATTTTGAAAGTAGCTTCACCTATATATCCTTTATAAACGTAGGGGTTTTTCGATTCAATGTCAAATTCAATGCTTTTCAATTTTATTTTCGATTCAAAACTTTCGATTTTGTGAACAGTTTCGTGCTCATAGTTTCATGAAGAAATTTATCTTTTTGTCACAAGTGCGCCGTATTAACTAAATTAATCAAATTTCCTACTTATTTCTGTAGCCAATAGTATATAGATTTTTATTTGTTTATTTACCCTTGCAGATATTATATTTCACGAGAAATAAGTCCGCTGATAAAGGTCCTTTTTTTAAAAAGATCATTGGGAAGATTCTCTGCCATGACGCTATGTCGAAAAATAATGGTAATAATAATGAAATTATTTACATAAATATACGCTATATAATTCCTTTTACTGCAAAAAAATCGTTAAAGTTTTGTCTACTTTTTGGCCGTTGTTATCCCTCAAGTAAATATCGAACAGCGTATTTTCCGTGGCTGCATCTGATAATTTCTAATCACCTATTGGCCATTGCTAATTGTAAAAATGGAATTGCTGAAATAAATAATTGTTACTGGAACTTAGCATGATTTTTTTCATCCTTTTCCATCACTCGATAATCAATATTTGTAAAAGCGTGTTTCCGGAAGAAATACGAGGGCGGTTGTTTTTTTTCGTACACAAATACGATTAATCGTCACGGTATAGCACATTCAAAGCCGTCGTTCCTTCGGCAAAAATGTACTTCCAGCTGGAGTGATGCGAGGAGGGGGGAGACAAGACCAAGAAGAGGAGAGAGGAAGGTTGTTAGACGAAGCATCGGGCATGCATTTTAACAGTACTCCGGATGGTCCGAGTGCCAATGCGCTCGTCTTTGGTTCCGCGAGGAGCTCTCGGAAGAATGCTTTTTACCTCTTTTGATTCCACATCTATATACCATTCCTCGCTCTCTTTTCCTCCTCCCCGCCTAACACATCATCTGGCGCGTTTTTTTCCCTCCCCCGTGTTGTCTGGATGAGAACTACTATCCGGGGGGGGTTGCACCGCTGTATCGAGAATCCTAGGGATCCTAGGTGAGACTCCGAACTTTGCTTAGAAAACGACTGGCAGTCTATCAAGATCGGTTGCACTACATGTTTGCCTCTCTCGGCAAAAATATACTCGATCTTTAACGAATCGACTTCGTTTACATTTTGCGTTTCCGTTTATATGTATAACGCGTATGAAAAATAATAATATTAATAGCGAAATAATACGTGCGATAAAAGCAATCAGTGATTCAACGAGTTGTCGGTTTTTTTAGTATGTCGGTGCAGAGTGTCATGTGGCGAATTCTCATCGCAGCTTTTTTCACGGTGAGAACTGCGGGTGTACTTATTTTATTTATCGATCCACGTGAACTGTGAAATAAAATAACTGTTTTCAATACGTTTTAATGATTCATTATCGAGCTCTTCTATCATTGAAGAGCAGTCGTTTTTAACGATTTTTTTTTAAATAAATTAATCACCTCTGGAATTGCAACAATATCAGCTACATTTGTTAACATTCGGTCGAAAGTTATAGGCTGCGAATTATGAGTTACATCAATTTTCCGTTTATTTTTTCTTCCAAGGTAATACGTTTCATTTTTTATTCGTGCAAAACAAAATTCTCACGTACGTTATTTTTGTTGAGATAAATTTCGACAGTTGACAATCATGGATAATTTCTAATATCGTTAATGCTTCACAGGAAGAAAAGATATTAAGAAATTATTCTTGGTGAAGTAATAATATATATATATATATATTAGTATTGATTCCTAATTTCATTCATGACGAATAAAATATGAATTATTTTTCACATCGAAATGTTTCATCTTGAAATTTGTGTTCATATGTGCAATTGCTATTCGTTTGTGAACACTATTTGGGATTTATACACTTTGCTTTCTCATTGATATCAAAAATTACCAATGAATACAAATTTACGTTTACAAAAAAGTATTGTTTGAAAAAGAGACCATTATTTAATGTACTAGAAAGTAGAAAATGATTTTTTTAGGACCTCACGTATGTGTGAATACGAGCGAGCTTGAGGTGTTCAACTTTTTCAATACTTAATAAATTTCATTGATTCACATTTATTATCCGTATTTGATTTAGTACAATATCAATTTGAGAAACAATCGTTTACATTCAATTTCAAGACTTTTATATAAGAAATTTAAGATTCTTTTATAATAAATTCAATGCAGTTGATATGTTAACGGATTTATGTAAATAAAGTGACTTGGTAAAACATCAATTTTCTTGCTTTTAGCATATTAAATAAAAGCTTGTTTTTTTTACCATTTTTTACATATAAATAATCTTCGATTTTTAATTTGTAACTGATTTTGTTGAATGAAACGATTTATCTAAATTAAAGATTATATATATGTATATATATAAATAAAATTAGATATACGTGACTTGGTAAAACATCAATTTTCTTGCTTTTAGCACATTAAATAAAAGCTTGTTTTTTTTTTACCATTTTTTTACATATAAATAATTTTCGATTTTTAATTTGTAACTGATTTCGTTCAATAAAACATTTAGAATTTTATACAAATATTTTGTTAAGTTACATCATGCATTATCGTCTCTTAAATGCATATTTGCAAAATTTGAGATCAAGTAGTCGAGACGTGGATGAAATATCGATTTTTCGTTTTACATTTCATAAAAAGTCAAATTAAATAATAAACATTTTTATGATTTGCAATGCAACAAGGATTTTGATTAATAATCCAGCTTTTATGTAACAGTGATCTTGATAGATACCGCAATACTTTGAAGCCTGATGGCTGAAATTAAAGCAATTATTCAATTAAATTCAAAATTGTACGTTTGAAGCTTAATGACGTAATAAGAATATTTCTTTTCGTACACAATCTCATTTCGTTTGAACGACTAAAAGTATATGTAAAGCGCACAAACGTGAAACACACTGTATAAGCAAGAGCCATGGAATATCTAACATGTTCAGCAGGCCGTGTCTTAAAACCGTTATTATGTTGAATTATTCTACGAGAGACCCCAAATTTACTCGACTTATGTACATAAAGGACCAACCTAACCATTTCAAAACTAGATAATGGTATATCGTTTTTTTTTTTTTGTATATCGGCCTTTACTATACTATTTTTCACTGGCATTATTCTCATTTACTTCAAGTCACGTCTCTCAAGGTAATAATTGAATTTGACAATTTCTGCGTTTCATTCAACTTTGCGATCAAATTTATTCAAGGAGAATTGAGATATTAAGGAAGTTCTTACGTCATAATCACAATGGTATAAATAATATGGTGGTCCCTATATTTTGTCATTTTGAATTTCACTGCTCGAACCAGCCAAAAAGATTACTAATGTATATAAAAAAAAGTACGTAAAAGGCGCAGCCTGTGAGTCAATTTTAAAGGGTGCTGCCAACGCAGGGAATTATTCCATTTAATTAACATGGGCGTATGGTTCAGTTGTGATATATTTTTTTTTGTCTGATTTAATATTGTTCCGAAAAATGTGATATTTACTGAGCCTCTCTGTTATAATTATAGGTACTTCGGAAAAAAATAAGAGATTTTTAGCGACAGAAGTTTTGAACGAACCGCTTGGCTAACCTCAAATATTGTTTGAACCGCTTGAAAAATGTAATAAATCAATTCCAGCGATACAAAAAAAGAAATAAAAAATTAATTTTTACTTCCGGGCATTCAACATTGTCATCAATAAAAAAACATAGCTCCGATTGATAAAAATTACTTTTTTTTGTAACCGTTGATTTTATTTATTTACTTTTTCAAGCAGGTGAAACAATATTTGATGTTAGCCAAGCGGTTCGTCCAAAACTTCTGTCGCTAAAAATCTCTTATTTTTTTCTGAAGTACCTATAATTATAACAGAGACGCTCAGTAAATATCAAATTTTTTGGAGCAGTATTAAGTCAGACGAAAAAAATATATCGCAACTGGTACATACACCCATGTTAATTAAATGAAATAATTCCTTTAAAATTAAAGCACAGACTGCGCCTTTCACGTACTTTTTTTTTTATATATAATTATACATTAGTAACTTTTTTGGCCGATTCCAACAGTCAAATTCGAAATTACCAAAAATAAGGACGACTCTAATATACAAAGTAAAACCAAAATCATCACATACAATTTTTTAAAGATAATTGTTTGAATAATTACGTGAATATTCTTGAGCATCATATTATAATGTATAACAAATTTGAAAAGGTTTCACCGTTTGGCAATGAATATATTTAGTAGTAAAAATCGCAACTTTAGGAATTTATGAAAAAAATACGATTTTTTACAACAAATATCACGATTTTTAGACGGTCAAACTTTTTCAAATTTTATCCACAGTTGAGTATGATTATTGAGAAGGTTCGTAGTAATTTTAAACAATTAATCTTTAAATTCGTATTACGCAAGAACATCGTTGAACGACGATAACGCTTAAATTCAATATAATATCCGCTGGTGTAATTTGAAATATATGTACACGGAGTAATCACCGTACAGAAGATTTTCAATTATTTACGTGGATTCATAGTACTAGATAGAGTTTTTATCGCGTATCACGAATTTTTTCGCATATACTGAAATTAATAATTATACATTTTTCCAATAATCCTATATTTCTATTATTTTTCGATTTGGTAAAGATAAATCTTTACGTATTTTGGCGATTAAAAAATCGTATTCCATAATGTTTATTACTTTTTCTCAGTTCTCGTTCTGATGAACGGTGATTAAGAGAGAATTGTTTTGCTTAGAACGAGAATTATCTCGCTCGTAATTCGAAGATTAAAAGGAAATGTACTTTCAGCGAATACGGTTAATTATCAATGAAATCTTGGTTGTGTAATTAAAAGCGCGTAATGAATTTCACTGCTGCAACGAAATAGTAAGCGTGAACTTATCCTTATCGAACATTAGAAGTGTGAATTCTTAGAACATGCGATCTTACAACATCGTGGTGTGTCTTCAATAATTCATTATATGAATTATCTCTTTGCAAAACGAACAATTTATTTACACAATAGTTCACAAATAATTTCGATATTTACAGGAATGTAAAAAAAAAAATTAGATAACATTGTAAATTAAATTCGCTACACTATTTACGCAAAGTTATGTTAAATACGAGTATTAACCAAATTGCAATGAAGCCTTTATCTTCGACAAAAAAAATAATTTCTACAGGATTTATCGAATTTTATAATATTTCAATCATAAGCAATTATCTTGACAACTAATTTTAAGCAGGCAAGGAAATTACAAATGCACCGCGTAAGCATTGCCGATCAAAAGTTTGAGATAATTTGAAAAATGTATCTTTTTCAGTTCACAGACCAAAAGTATTGGCAATAAAAAGCTTATTATTGGCTTATTATATTTTTACTAACGAATATTTCAATACTCACTCTATTAAGTATTGTTAAGTAAAGGTACATCAAACAACTGTTCTTTTACAAATCGAACAGTGCCAAGGGGAAACCAGTATAGCAAATGGTTATTGTTCATGTTTTCAAAACACCTCGTTTTAAATTATTGTTAACATTAACCAATGTTTATTATTGTTTTAGCTGCATTTTGTAATTTCTTGTTGATCTCACCATTTTGCAGTATGGTCTTCGAGAACATCTTGCTGAAAGCAAAATTGTTTAAAAAATGGGAAAGTACCCCCAAATTCAATATAATTCATGATATTTATTTTCACGCTAATTAGTCTCATATTATTGTAAAAGAATATATTATTTGTAAAAGAATATGTTATTTTATTTTCCGATTTCACATTACGTGGTATCAAATACGTAAGGTAAAATAGGAATGCCGCTAATATTCAACTCTATATTCGGAATAAAAATCTACTAGTGATCTTTTTTTACGTAATATAATTTATTGATATTTTAATTGATAAGAACTTTATGAAATTAAATGTCATAAACTCCTTATCATTTCGAATTACTTTTACCTATATCGATAAGATTTGCTCGAGCATGAAATCATTGAGAAAGTTTCATTAAATATCAATAAATTATATTACGTAAAAAAAATATCACTTGTAGATTTTTATTCCGAATGTGTAGTTGAATATTAGTGTCATTCCTATTTCACCTTACGTAAAATAGATTTTTTTTTTAGTTTAAAGCTCATCTCGTGTATATTTTTTGTTTATAAAAACGTCTCTACAAATTCAAACATTTGGTATCATTTGACCACGTTTGAGTACCAGCTATCAGCTCACCCCCCCAACCCCCTCCATGTACAGGAAATTAAAAGGTGCTTCGTACGGAATTTTAAATACTTAGAGAGAGCCCAAACAAACCCAAACAAATAACGTAAGCAAATACGTTACAAATTAGATACAATCGTAAACAAATACCTACAAATTATGGCTTCCGACCGATTTCCAGAAATATATACTTCATTACGAAAACAACAATTGTTTTCGATATTACTTAGTGAATATTTATTCTAATTATATGTAGTGGTTTATCAGCACTATACATGTTGTCAAAATTTCAGTTTCGGATTGATAATTATATATATATTTTTTTAAATTTTTTGTCAGAAGTTACAACGAGTATGGCCTTATTAGGAACAATGGTCTGAAAAAGGCGCAAAAGACACTTTTTTTTCAAAGAATGTTTATAGTTAACAGTGAACATTGTTTTCTGAATCAAAATTATTATTAATAAGTTGATTATTGAATAAATGATCGAATAAACATTTTCGTTTTATTTCAACATTCATAATTTGTGTATTTGTACTTAAAAACAAATAAGGTCGGCCTTAGATGGGTCAGGTACCTTTCTTATATAAACTTAGTTATGGCGCTCGCAATTGCACTAATTGACACTACTTTATGTTGTTCCCGAGTCGTTTCGATACCTCACGTACCGTACATAAAAATCAATAATTCTTCTTCCATCTGTTTATATATCTGTCTGAATATCTTCAACAAGAGTGGGGATTGTAAAAAATAGTTTAACGAAATGTTCCCAGGTCGTTGCGACTGTCGCCCAGGACTACGAAGTTTCCGAGATTCAATGCAGCGGGGCCGGTACCGCTGCCGATTTATTGACCGCTAGAATAAAGCGTCCCGTGGGATTCCGAGGTACACCGTTATTCGCCGATGACAGATCAGCCGACCCGCTTATTGATATCAATTGTCAAATAAGACCCGATCCCACGGATCCTCAGGAGGATAATTACTTTCTCAAGGTCACCGATTTTTCACGTTGCGGAATTCTCAAGAGAAACGTAAGGGAACAAATTTGAAGATAAAGATTTTATGATTTGTAATATATGGTGACAAACTCCAGAATCTCGTAACTGTCTTAACGGTTGCGATAAAACGTGTGTTTCCGAACCTCCAGAGACGAGCTTGCTTCTTTCATAAAATATGCGTCATTTCATAACGCTCACAGTACACTTTATACTCGCTTTGTAATTGTTTCATCCAATACAGGAATTATTAAGTTGGTTTTGAGGAACACAGTCAATATTTTAGACAAAATAAACAACTATTAAACATTAATGATTTTGTAATCAAAAAAATAAAATGATAAAGTAATAAAAAATAATTATTATTCATTAAAAGGAGCAATTATAATGATCGCAGTTCAATAAAAAAATCATTAAAATAATGTTGTACAAATAATGATTATGAGAATCTTAAAACCCAAAGTTCTCTTTAAAATCATACGACAGTTTTTGTTGATACGATGTTCTCCGATGGTGTACGCAATATTACTCAATTGGAAGTTTTTTCGGTCATATTTCGTATAATATTTAATATAATGCAATGCACTAACAAATAACAGGGACAAATTAAAGACGTTTTAATTTCTCTTAACATAGGGAACCAAATTCATGCTTTACACTTATTATTATTCCTATCTCAATGATATTTCTTTCCAGGGTTTCATTCACTTACGAATATGGTTCCCGGCATTTCCGGGAGTCGTTATGCTGGCGGATCAAGAACTCATTTTAATGTGCCGACCACCGGAGCCTACTTTGCTCCGGCACAAAGCTGCAGGCTTTGCTGGAACTTTGTGAGTATCATTTTTATGAGCGTGAAGACATTCAACTAAGCTGTACAGGGTGACCAGTGATTTTACCAATTACTCGAAGCGAAGCATTCTAGAGGCTATTTTGATCAAATTAAGCCCCATCAGTTAGGAGACAAAACTTAACACTTTGTGGAGATAACAGCGACCTACTTTACTCGCTGTTGTACATCGACAACACAGCATTCTAACGATTTAGTAACAAACAAGCTCACTAGATGGCGATACTTGTATTTGTGTTTGATTTAAGTGACGAACGAGTACAATCCTGTTTCGCGTTCTTCGAGTTCGTTTAAGAAATAATATTTTTTGGTGAAATAGTAATATTTGGCTGTTGAAATCGATATAAGTAAGAGATAAGAGGATGTTTTTCAATAATCAATAATATTTTTACTAGAAAATCATTTTTTTATTATTTCTTAAACAGATTTTGTTTTGTTGCAAATATGCAACAAAATATGCAGTTTTTTTTGGAATAATAAATACTTAATTTAAAATAACTTTTTTTTAAATTATTATTTCCGTTAATAATAACCTATTTACCATCTAGTATCAATAAAACCAACAAATTTAACGACCTTGTACCGTAAAGGGTTAATAGTTATTGAAGTATGATAGTTTTTTTATTTTTCGTAATTTTCAGGTTTGTCACCAAACTCCGATAATTATTAAATACTTCGTTCTGAATATACGATTGATACTTTTTCTGATAGCTGAAAAATAAATGACATTTAAAAAAATGCATAGTTTTTTGATGCCATCATTCATTTTTCCGTTTCCAGAAAAGTATCGATTAGATATTTAGAATGGAGTATTGTTTTTTAATTATCGATTTTTGGTGGCAAGCCTTAAAAATTCTTAAAAATCGTAAAACCATCGTAACTCAAGCATTCAGTGAACCATTCAATATTAACATCTATTCAATGGGGCATGATTTTTTCGCAATTACTTCCAAAAAATCACATTTCAAAAAAATAGATTGTATCTGCGGTCACCCTGCATATTTTTCTGAAACATGAGACCAGAGCGAAATCCGAAGCACAATGTATTTGTCTATATCCGATACATTGATAAAAATTACTTTGCAATGATTTCACAAAAAGATTCGTTATGAAAATTTATTTAGAAGAGACTCGAACGTTTCGGCGATGAAAGTTAAGGTTTACTGATTTTTGGGCTACTCCGTTCAATAAAAATTCAACCTTGAGATTTCCATTAGATGAACGATCATTTAAAAAAAAAAAACAAATATTAATGTTCCAAGTAATCTATCGCTGACGTTCATAGACGACTGTGAATTGCCTTGAAATTTCAATATCTGGAGCAACAGATTTAGGGAAATTGCTAATCTTCAATAAGAGCAAGCTGTACAAAATGTCCAAAATTTTGACAATCTTTCGATAACCATACTTGTACATTAGAACCTCATGGAAAATAGATGTGTGAATTTTTATGGAACGTAAAAAAGCGCATTGTTGGCGAAACGAAACGCGCGCCCACTTTTTTTCAATGTTCACAGTATTTGATATGTGACACAGGATTTTTGTGATTTTTTTCCAATTTTTCAATTGGGACGTTAATTTTTTATTTATAAAAAATATTGTGAAGTCGAATCGTTCCGAAAAAATGTGAAAAAATTCTCGAGTGTCTTTCAAAGAAAGTACAATAACATAAAAAATCGCGGTTCAAATGGGACAGGTGACGGGTCAGACCCATCGGCATGGAATGCCTCGTATACTAATGTGATTATAGCGCGAGAAGATCCATAACTCGTCCGGCTTCATTTTTTTACTGGCGAATATTACTCACCTGAACGTGTGTATCGCTCACCATGTCGGATAGGTTTATTGGGGTCATTAGGTTTGGGTTTGTTTGGGTTTGTTTATTACAGTAAGATTGCGGTCAAAATAAATAACTTTCGAAATTCGATATATCGAAAAGTATTGCTAATTGCCATAAATCCATTTGTCGTTTGTCCATTAGACTCCTAAAAGAATGGGTACTCATTACGAATCGATTTTATTATAATAGACATTTTTCTGTATTTTTAAATTATCGATAAAAGTCCACACGGAGCAAGAGTATCGGGTGTCGTCGAGGAAACCCCGGGACGTCTGGAATACGAAGTTGCTCTATATCGAGAAGCGACCGGAAATGTCTCGGACCCAACGACTAGCTCGCAAACGGTGGACCAGGCAGTACCGATCGGCACGAAGTTACAATTGCGAGCTCGCATAAGCGCCGAGAGTGCTTGGGGTTATATAAAGTTACTTGAGGTTACCGTAAGTCCTGATCCGGACCAACCTCACGCTCCAGGCAGTGTTGTACTGGTCAAAGATGGCTGCCGTAATCGCGACTTCGCCTCGATAATACCTCATCAACCGGCTCGTTATCGGGAAAAGAAAAATGAAGTTTTTCTCGATTTCGAAGCTTTTTTACTGAGCTCGATGAGAGAGAGGTCCACGCTTTGGATACACTCGCAAATTAAAGCTTGCATGGAACCACACGATTGTCAACCGGTAACTATTCCTTTTAAGAGCATGACGAACATTAACCACTCGAGGCACGAGTGCGACGGAGATAGTCGAAACGTTTTAAACCGCGATTTCTCAAAGATAAACCGTTTTCATCCAAAATGGCGACCGGGAGACCGTCGGTGCTATCGTCCTGAATGCATACAATAAATTTCGTACCGATTGGTTCATTCGTTTGAGAGAATAGTGATATCAAAATTTCGAAGTGGACGGAAGCGTGCTTTCGGTTTTTCGTCGCGATTTCTCAAGGATGAAACATTCTTATTCAAAATGGCGAGCGGGAGGCCCTTGGTGCCATCGCCTTGAATGCACACAACAAATTTCATACGAATTGGTTCAGCCAGTTGAGAGAATCGTCGTTTCAAAATTTCGAACTGGACGGAAGCGTGTTCGTTATGCCCGTTAGATCAAGTGGAAATTATACCACGTGACATACGAGAGTTGATAAAAAGATTAGAGTTTCCAACAAGGCTTTAGAGATTAATGATGTTTAGGGCAGAAGTGGATAATCGAATTTAAACAATATTTTATTTGTTCTAAAGAATGCAATAAATATATGATGAAGCGATATTAAAGGAATTTATGAGGTTATGTCGATCTTGTACGTATTCTTCAGCTTCGATTTTTAAACGAACCAATTCATTTTGATTTGTCTCATTCGAGCGTGATGAAGTCCTATGTAATCGAGTGTTTGCACTAAAAACGATTTCCACATAGTTCAACATTGACTACAGTATTGGCAGTTCATAATTGAAGACAAAACTCGATTGAAAGGAAATGTAGATATCGTCGAATTATAAAAAACATATTTTTTTATGTTCCAAATTCATTCATTTATCACTCGAGCCATAAAATTTTAGACCTTTCAAACTTGTATTTGTATAACTCAAGAAATCTTTATAATCAAACAATTTGTTGGAAAGTAGTATGCGGAGTTGTTAATTTTTTCTGTGTAGAAATAATTTATATAACTTTTGAGTTGTTTCCGAATTTCTGAGCAAAAAGTTTTACGAACGAAAAGATAAAAAAAAAAAAACAAACGTATTAAAAAGGCGTATAGCAAAAAACGAATTCGATACAAACTTAAGACGAAAAACAATTTTGTATCACAGGAAGAAACGTACGTTCGCCTATTGGGCATTGAACAATTATTCGTTCGAAGAATTTGTTAATAACTTTTCAGTTCTATCATTATTCACAATCAATGTCTGCGGTAGCCCGAATAATACGAAATATTGAAAATTTTGTCAAACGACAATTTCGCGCTCAATTGAAGTTATTCAAAAAGATAGTGAAAACGGTTTTGGAAGAAACCTTTTCATATAATGTTTTTCGTGTAGGATTTTTGCCTCGATCTCTTCGAACCTTCCGGTCATGGAAAGAGGAAACGTCGAAGTCCTGGAGGTGAGATTGACACGGCGGACAACTTATCACCACGTACAGAACATTTGGTCAAGAAGTACAACGAATCAACGCAATTTACAAAGTTCAAGGAAAATATCGAGTACACCGTTATGATGCCAAATGGTAATTCGATCAAGTTCGATCAATAGATATTTAAATCTTTCGTTGCACTTTAACTCGTACAGCTGTACGTTTAACTGACAAATACAAAAAATGTCATAGGGCCTGATTCTCGAATGTTAAACTTGGTTCGCAACATACTGCAAAGAACGAATTCGTAAGCATACCTTTAAGGGGTTATATACGAATTTGATGGAAAATATAGAGATACGTTCGCGATTTTTTTTAAGAACGTTATGAAGATTTTATTGGAAAAAACGAAATGAAGTTTGGTGGAACTGGTCTCGGAGAACAAAATTAGAATTATAATAATAAAAAAATATTAACAATTGTAGGACTCATGGCCGTTCCCCCGAAAAGCCTTTTTTTTAAGAGTCTTGCAAGGAACGTTATTAAAGGCAAACCGCTTAACTGAAATAAAAGAAGTCAAACAATTATTGAAGAATGTCATTCGGTCCAATGAACGGCTTGTTCACCAAAAAAAAACTTTTTTTAAATACAAAAACGATTTTGCAAAAAAACAAATAGTCGATTTCTGAAAAGAATTTTGAACAAAAAGTATAATTTGAATATAGATCGGAACCGTTCAAGTACACGATATTGTAAGTATCAATAATTTTTTAATAAATTCGTGAAAGTCGATTGAAAAATTTTCGAATTATCACGTTCACAGCGACGATACTTAAAAAAAGAACTCCATTCCAAGTTTTGTGTTTACTTCATTCACGTCCCATACTTGCAGTAAAAAACGCGGCAGAATTTATGATCTGGGGCTCCGACCTGCATGAAATTCCGCACGAATATTTTTTAAAGCACCTACTTTTAACATAATCAGTCCGAATGTGCAGCATTGCCGGGATCAATTATTTCTCCTTCAAGCGATTATCAGATAAAACAACTTTTAAGCCTAAAAAGTTGAAGGTCTTGGAGACGCATAAACGTTTTCATAACAACGCACCATCAACAACAATGATTTCACAAGCTCCATAGAATTTTTTAAAGATTTCATCTTTCCTGTCTTGGATGTTTTTCAGTAAGCAGAGGTAACATATGTTTTCCCAGCCGTAATATCAAACATTTTCCAGTCCGAGAGAGCACATGTCCCATCCGGTAAAAAAGGGTTAAAAAATATTGAAAACATGGAGGCTCGCATAACGCGTCAGATAAAGACGCGAAAGTGATTGAAATGTAACATACTGTTTTTTTTTTCGTTCGCAGACTTGTACGATAAAGTTGCCGCTGGTCTGGAAGGTAGTTGCGGAAATTTCCTGTACATTGCGACTGGCCTTGGTGGTCTTCTCGCGTTATCGGCTTGTATTATGTGTTATCTCGCCTCGAGACTTCACAATTTGGCGACGAGTGTGCCACACAGCAAGACCATCGACGAGCTCGTGCGCGAACGAGCGAGAAAATATTGCGAAGCTGTACCTAATTATACTGGTCGATCTACGGTCCAATAGATTTCATTTAAAACATACAAAGATTTTTGGTCTTCTGTTCTCTCGAGGTCGTCGATATTATTTATTTATTTATTTATTGCAACGATTCTAGAAAAAGGATTTTTCATGGTTCGTGGATATAATCTGTTTTCGATCGACTTGAAAATTTCGATGCAACGTATCGATCAAAAACGTACATTGATTAACAGTAACGAGAGTGTCACGATGATTTCAAAAGAATCTTGGGGCCGATTAAGAAATTTTGAAAATTATTTTTACGCTCTCGATAGAGAAGTCTCTGATAATCGAAGTGCACAGAAAATAACAACAGAAATGTAAAATGTACAGACATTTTTGGTTCGTTATTTCCTTATGCGTATTTATTATTTTTCTCCGTTTCTAATAATAACTAGTAAATGTCTTCGTGCGCCAAAGAGGCAGTGCTATGACGTGACCTGAAACGACTACGACATATTGTAAAACGGTAACGATTCGTTAATCAAGGATGACGAATCGTCATGTATTTTATTGTGACGAGGGCTAAAAAGTGAATAAGTTTTTAATCTGGGGGCAAATGGCTCAAGGCGCGATTTCGTCAAACATTTATTGCGTCACGCACTTTGTACATAACAAGAATAAAATTGCTGTAGAATTTTATTTACTTTTTTTTTAAATGTCGAATTATGTATTGATCGATTGATAAACAATGCTCGATTGGTTCGTCGATTTTCAATTTCGCAAGCTCAGGCATCGGGACATTTTGCTTTACCCGATTTCGAACAGTTGTACTCGAAACTGTGTATTCCCTCGTTCTTTTTTGCCCGAGACGCATGGTCACAAATACATTTTTTTTTTTTACTGAGTTTTTCATGTTTCATCGCATTCCGCACGCAATGTGGATATTCATCAATAACGTTGCTTTGTTACTTTTTATTTATTTTATTTTAATGGGAATAAAATACGTCTCTAATATCGCGACTGTCGGAAACACGTACACGGCGCTTGATTGTTATTTAAGGGCATGACGAACACGCCTCCGTCCACTTCGAAATTTTAAAACCACTGTTCTCTTAAACGGCTGAACCAATCGGTATAAAATATTTTGTGTGCATTCCGGACGATGGCACGAAGGGCCCCCCGGTCGCCATCTTGGATGAAAACGTTTCATTATTGAGAAGTCGTGGTTTAAAACGTTTCGGTTATCTCTCTCGAAATCACGTGTCCCGTGGTAACGATCGTCATGCCCTTAATTGCATCTCGTTCCCGTTTCGTTCGCTTGCTTTTCCCTTCACGAATGGGGGAAAAAAAAATAGTATTTCCTATATTTTTCTTCCACGCGGGGAGCCATATTTTGGAGCTTATTTTCTCTGGAATGGCTCGCAAGAACGAAACGAAACGAAATTTGATGGGTATGTTTAAAATCAATATTTTCACGTGATCTTCCTTATCTGTACAATCGCTCCCTTTTATTATCATTTGTTTACATTCGTACGTGTATTATTTATATTTATTTAGAAAGTGGAGATTTTTTTTTTTTTACGAAAGGTTAATTTTCCAGCAGTCGATATAGGTGCAAATGCGAATTCGTGACTCGATCGACTCGTCCGATTACCATCTTACGCTCTACTACTATTTATTTATATTATTGTTACGAGTTAATTATAACATTGCGGCAAATAACAGTAAAAGAACTCGCAAACTGGCAAGCCAAAGTTTTTCAAGTGCTCAAAGTTTTGAAAAACCAACACTCGAGGCGTATTTTTTTTTATATCTTGAATACGCTGTTCAATATCACTTGTGAGCTGAATAATAAATAATGAAAGTTATCGTTGATATATATTATTTACACAGATCGAAGTAAGAGAAAGAAAGTAAGAGAGAGAGAGAGAGAGAGAGAAAGAGACGGTTATTCGTGTTTTGTTTCTTCCTGAAATATCGATAAATCCTTCGCAGTGATACTCTGAGGTATATGTACATTTACAATATTAACATATCATACAGGTTCATTCAGCTTTCTTTTGTGATTTGGTTAGGAGCTCGATAGCGGAAAGCTCTCTTTTCTCCTTCTTTAAATTTCTAGCCTCGAATTCCAACCTGTAAAATTTTCGAAAGCTTTCGTCATAAGCAGGCGACAACGAGGCTACTTTTATCGGTCGAAAACGCGCGAAACGAGAAACAAATGGACATAAGTTTTCGCAACAATATTCATTTGAGCTCAGTTTTTATTGTTCGTGTTTTTTGTTTTCATTTTATTTTTAGACATTCTTTTTTAAAATTGATACGGTAGATCTGACGTGAAAATTGTTTGCTCTCAAGTTGACACGCGAATCTCCTCTCGTGACTTGCAAGTATTGCGTTAACTGATAAAAACAAAAAAAAAAAAACAAAGCGCGCATCTCGACGAGACTAAATGTACTGAATTATGGGAAATGAAAAAAAGACGGCAAGAAATTATAGACGCAGGAACGAATCGCTAAACAAAAGTACGTTTATTGCAAAGAAAATGAAATAAGTACATTTAAAAAAAAAAAAAAGAAAGAGAAGAACTAGGAAGTGACACAGCGGGAGTTTCAATTGCGTGTGTCTGTGCGTGTACGTTACGGGTGCTTCAAGCTCTTAACGATTGAATAAAGCTCCCGGGACCTACGAGAGGGGAGACGGGACAAAATGATGCAGTAACATGTTTTTTTTTCTCCTTTCTTTTCGTTTGTTTATCGTTCTTACGTAAAAACAATACACGAGTGGCGCGAAGTATTTTTGCATCTTTGCGCTGCTCGTGAAAATTTTGTAAAAGTTAGCTCTTTTATTCCCAAAGATGGTTGGCATGACGGATAGGTTGCTTTCGATGATAATGACAAAAAAGTAAAAACCGAAAAAAAACATTCCGACAGCATTGTTCGGACATAGATAAAGCGTATACAAAAAAAATATCGGTGTAAAGAATATTACTTGGTATTTAATAAATAATTAAATAAATAATTGAATAAATATTATGAATTATTATTGTATTATGTTATAAATAAATTATTTATTAAATGAATAATTTAATAAATAATTCATACCGGAATATTGCAAAAAAAGATACGAGCAAAATATAAATAAAACATACTATCACATTCGTATCGTCATGCGCATGACCGTACACGTCAAAAATCTTTGGAACGCTTGATATCTTCTCTTCATTGATTTTTCTTTGCGTTTTTTCTTACCTGTGGAGAATAATTCTCTCGACTATTTTTTCCGTTGTCATATCGTTCCCACTGTCCAATAGTTTGAATTTGTTTTGCCTCTTTGGCTCAGCGTAAGGATCGGCTCCGTCGTCACACGGCATAATAGGCGTTTGTCCATGACAAACGATCGACACGTTGAAGTGTTCCATCAGATTTTTTGTAACTTCGTAAGGCGCCCCGATAACGACTTCGTTCACGTACTGAATTAACGAAGCGAAAATAAAAACAAAGGAAATGTCAGATTAGGTACATTCACCCAAGCGTAACGATCAATCAAGCTGTTACAGTGAAACTTCGTGTATACTTTTCTCACTTATACGTTTTAATCACTTATACGTAAAATTCGTTTAGCCCCGGCGGATTCCGTTCATAAAAATGGTTGTAAAGTTTCAGTTCTACGTTTCCCACTTATACGTCATCAATTTTATTCCGCCAGGGATAGTGTCACGTGATTGCTCTGAACTGCGTTTCCATGTTTTGTTTACGTTTAGTTGAGATAGTACGCGAAAGGGCTCGAAAAATTCCGTTGGCTTATTATTCAATTATTAGCAATGAAATTGCCAATTGGAAAAACAAAGATTAACACAATAGAGGTATTACCATAAAAACAACATTGGGAATAATGCACTGATCGTCATCTGAAATGTTAGAGAGTTTCAAATACATACTGTAATTCACTTCGACGTTATTCTCACTTGTATGTCGTATTTGACGGTTCCAAGTCACCTGGTCGCACGAAAACAAAATTACGGAGAAAATATCACCGAGAAAATATCCCCAGGAAGCCCAGAAACAAACAGACCCAAACGAACATACAAATGCACACAAATATGCGCATACAAACACAAACAAGCCCAAACAAACCCAAACAGTGACGTTTCGTCGTGTGATATTTTGTTGGTGATATTTTGTCGTGTGATATTATGTAATACTACCGTATTTGACGCAACTTGTTGAAAAACGGTAGCATGACATAATATCACACAACAATATATCATCGACAAAATATCGCACGACGAAACATAATTATTTGTTTGGGTTCGTCCGTGTTTCTTTGCGTGTGTTTTTTGTGTTTGTTTGGGATATTTTATCGTCGGTGATATTTTTTCCGTGATACTTTGTCGTGTAATCAAATGACATGGAACCAGAAAAACGTATAACTGAAGTTTCACTGTATATTCTACTTTATTTTGTTGTTTTGAGTTTCAAACCTTGCAAGCGAGAACACTGAGAACTCGCTCGTGAAGATTCATGATCGGATGATTGCCGCACTTGTATCGATTCACCGCCGGATCGGTGTGTAGACCGACGATCAAGTAATCCCCCTCGCGCTTCGCTACTTCGAGAAAGTCCAAATGGCCGACGTGAAAGAGATCGAAAGCTCCGGCTACGTAAACGATCCGATCACCCGGGAGAGGACTTTTACCATCGCTGAACTGTATTATCTTTTGAGTCGTTGGTAAAAATTGGGAACATCCGGTCCATGGACTGCGCGCGGTTCTGTCCTGTCCCATTCTCTTACTCGGCTCTCGATCCACGCTGTACTCGCTCTCACCTTGTCTAAAGTGCTGACGAGTCATTAGTAACATTCGACCTACGAGGTCGGTCGTCGACACCCCAGCCGTTCTCTGCACCTCTCTGAAAACCGACCATTTTACCAACTAAAATTATTCATTCGGAAAAAGCCGTACTCATTATTCACTCGATCGATCCACGAATTCATTTCTAAGCGTAGCAAAGTTTTTCCATAACAAGTTCTTTGTGGATAGCCGTATAACGGACGCCGTTATCAACTTCCTGTGCGCTTTATACTCGCAAGCCAGGAGTCTTTCATTGCATAGCGATAATGACGTTTCTGCAATCTACATTTTTAATAAAACATGCTCATAAATAACTACGATAATAATAATGATAATACGTATAAAGACTACCGTTAAATAATTGTATATCCGATATACGATGTTTCGACATATTTTTGACCGATTAATAAGATTAAATAAGACTGACAATGAACCATGAATAAACATACGATAAAATCTAATAAACTTTTCGTTTTATTACATGAATTTTTTAAATAGCGCTTCACTATTAATTTTTTTCGATATTGAAGTGCTCCGATATTTCTATCGTAGTTTGCGCATAAAGTATCTTTGTTTGGGTTATTGCAATGTACTGAATTTTATAATGCATTGAATTAAAAAATGTATTTTAATTTATTTTCTCATAATGTATTTATTTTAATCATAATCTATTGAATTTTAAGATTTTTGCGAGATTCTAAATGCGTTACTTTTAGAGATGACATCCACGGATGCAATGCAATTTTCTCCGACAAGTATATCGGTATCTTCGAGCTAATAAAAAATACGGTTTTTGAATTATATATGAAACAAGATTATTCAATGATACCTGAAAAACATTTCCGTATCTCTACCTTTCTTTAAGAGAAGGAAATTCCCGGACATGTCGAAAATATTCCATATTGAAATCTTTTTACCAAATCTCATAAATTCTTATTTCAACAGTGTTCAAACGGTACTTAATGAGTACAAACAATACGAGCCTTCAAATTTGATTATTACAGACGTTTTTATACTGATCTTTCAGACGTATTATGTGCCCGATGCAATAAAAATTTTCATATCTATATAACCCAAACAAACTCAGCGATCCCCCATTTTACTGATTTCATTCATATGTAAACATTTTGTTCACAATTGTGCTCAACTTTTAAACCAAATCGTACATAAATCGTTTAAAATATTTAAATAGTAAATTAAATCGTAATTAAAATACATGTTTCACGACGTTTTGATGAATTCTCAATACTCTTGCATTCAAGCTACGAAAATGAACGAACGCTTTCAATTGCAGAGCCTTCTCTGTGCGGAAGCAAAAAGGGCATAAATGGAGCAAAGGTGATAGTAATATGAAAGTTGATATCTATGCGACTTGTCTCATCCGCTGACCTGTATCGTCCAGCTGCTTTGACGAGATGATAAGTATCGACTCCATCAGCCGTCATCGTAATATCATCTCCGTGTACACAAAAGTCACACTCGTATTTGTCCAAAGTTTCTAAAGTCGTAACGTACGGTGCACCTTCCACTACTTCGTCTACCCATTTAATGCCTCGTACCATTTTGTATCTGAAACGAAAAAGGACAGACGACGAATGATTATTCATTAACCGTTTCAATACGGAAAATCAGTACGAATGCGTCTCATTGCCGGGAACGGTTATTTCTCCTCCAAGCTATTATTGCATAAAATAACTTTTATTCGTAAAAGGTTGAAGGTCTTGGAAACGCATAAACGTCCCCGTAACAGGACAACGTGAAGAACTATTATTTCACAAGCTTCGTAAGATTTTCAAGGATTTCATCTAAATTTTTCTGTCCTAAATATTTTTCAGCTGGGACATACGTTATCATGGTTCCATGTCAGTTGATTATACGACGAAATATCATCGACCAAATATCACACGACGAATCATCATTGTTTGGGTTTGTTTGTGTTTCTTTCCGTACGTTTGTGTGTATTTGCATGTTCGTTTGGGTTTGTTTGTTTCTGGGCTTCCTGGGGATATTTTATCGTCGTGATGTTTTGCCGTATGATGTTTTCTCGGGCGATATTTTGTTAGTGATATTTTGTCGTGTCATCGAGTGACAGGGACCGAAACAAACCCAAACGTACATGCAAATACACACAAACGTACGCAAAGAAACACAAATCAATCCCAACAAACCCAAACAATGATATTTTATCGTGTGATAAGTATTATGTCATGCTAGTCTTGTCTAAACCGTAATATCAAAAAATCTCTAGATTGGGACAGAACTTGTTCCGTCCGGTGCGAAAGTATTATAAAGAAGAAAATGGAAACGGTTGTCAATGGTAAATAGCGCTCGATCAACACGCAATCATTCCTTTTCAACATTACGAGGTTCGATTTTCACTTCGAACGACACAACGATTGATATCTATGGACTCCATTACACGGTCTCATATTCTTTTATAACCCGTTGTTTGTTATTTTATCGTGTCCAATTCCCTCATCGTATGTCATGGTAAGTTTTTTTCCTTATTGTACATAGGAATAACAAAGTTCGTGGGCGACAGGTGAAGAAACAAGAAAAACAGTTATACGACGGACTGCGTGGAAATGTAAAAATAGTTGTTTAGTCTGATAAAATTGATGACGCTGCGAAGCAATTAGGAATAAAAATAAGTTTAATTTTATAGGATTGTTAGTCTTACATTGCAAATCGATTTGTACTGCTTTACGTAGGATTTTAGCGCACAGAAATACCGTTGGGAGATGAGCGACCAATCGATGGAAATTAAGTGTGCGACATCGGTGGCCTACACTGATAACAGCAATTAGTAGCAAAGCACAACTGTAAAGTATCGTTGACGCAAAACGCGACGTCTCCAAACGAGTTTTTCTAAACGTTATTGCAACGTCATTTCCAAAGTGGAAGAAAAAAGTTACTTCGTAGCGGCAGAACTGCCACTTGGTTAAATTATGAGATTTGCGGCGTTCGATCACGATCAATGCGTACTCTGTAGCAGAACAAAAAATTTAGACAGTTCGAGCGATACAGCCTGCAATTCGGTCTATAGACCCTAGGCTGAAACATAGATTCAGATAGAAAAAAACTGGAGAACCGGCTCTCACATTAATTCTTAATGACACAGTTGAGGGTCAAGGAAACGAGTTCTCAAATGTAAATTTATTCGCTGTATTCCATTGTACTCGGTTATACGCTTACGTTGCAGTTCCTTTTCCATATTTTATCAATTGATGTACACGGCATGCTAGTGTTTTTATAACTATCATCTTCGATACCAATTACATTTTTTGCACTTTTGGAAATATGCAATCGTCGGTGTAACGTTTGTTAAATCTCATTATACACATGGCAATTATTTTGTTGAATATTCACTTCCGCTAAAAAGAAGCTGTACATTTTCTTACGCATACTTTATGATTATTAAACCATGTATGAAGACATACTTTAACGGCGCATATTATTTTTTAATGCATCAACATTTTTCTTCACTTTATTTAAAGAAGTATTCATTGACATTGTTTTTGTTGATGAGTTGCCATAATAATATTGAATATGATGTTTTTTTCACTTTACGAAACCACACAAACAAAATAACAGCACGATTCTGAGAAGAGTTATACTTCCGAATATTTACCATTATTTTAACTCTTTCGCACCGGACGGGACATATGCTGTGTCAGACTGGAAAATTTTTTATATTACAGCTGAAATAACGTATGACTGACTAATTTTCCGCTATATTAAACGATTAAACAGCAATTTATAATTTTATCGTCAATCACAGGTAATTGTTCAAGTTCTTGTTTTTCCTTTATATTTCTAGTTTTTTCCATAGACATCAATGATAATATCGTACACCTTCATGCTTTGCTACCTGTTTGATCGATTCCATGTCAACTGATCATGCAACAAAATAGCGCACGACAAAACATCAGGCCGATAAAATATCTGCCGGAAAGTCGGAAACAAACGAACCCAAACGAACATACAAATACACACAAGAGACCCAAAGAATAATGTTTTAACGTGTGATATTTTGTCGTGCTACCCTTTGAGCGAAGGAATGCTTATTGGTATCGCTATTATTGGATGTAGGTGTATTACGCTTATTCACCTTTCCTCTTGCGTAAAGACGGGTGGTCCTTTGTGCTTCGATATTTCCTCATCCGTGTGAACTCCAACGACCAAATAGTTACCCAACGCTTTGGCTTGTCTCAGAGAGTTCGCGTGACCGAAATGCACCATGTCGTAGCTACAAAATAATATTTTTCAGCTGTCTTGTATAATTTCAATTGTCAATGAAAATCGATCGCTGGATACATATCGATCGCTGGATACAATTTTTATTTACGATTAACATTTATGATTTCGGGGAAGATTTATATTTTGTTTATGAGCAAAATAGAATCTTGAGCATATTTCATTGGTCAATTTTGCTGAAATAGTAAATCCCTTCAATGAATTGTCGGCTGATCTTAAATGCGCCAATATTTTTTAATCGTCAAAAAAGTTTATTAGTTTAAAATTCATTATTACATTTTTATCTGCATATGAATATTTTAAAAAGGATTTTATTGGTTAGTAATTAATAGCTGTTAATTAGAAAATACTGTATTATTTGCAAAAACATATTTGTAAAATACTGTATTATTTACAGAAACATATTTATAAAATTCTAATATTCGAGTGCCGATAGTTTGCAGGAACAAACGAAAAATTCAAAATCAGCAGACTAAAAATATTTCGAGAGGTTATTCGTAATGTGTATAAGGTGGCCGGTATAATATCGAAAGGAATAAAGTCTTCTGCTTTCGTATACGCCCGAGCGAATGTGGTTCTCGCTATCTAAAAAAACATTCGATTATTCCGTAACGGAACGGCAGGAAATAACGTTGAATAATTTACACGACAATTAAAGAGACGCTTGCGATATAGGCAGAAGGAACTCAAGTAGAAGGAACGATTCATAAATAATGTTTCTACTGAGCGTAAAAATCAACCGGCGTGCGTGTACGAATGAAAAACCAGAAAAGCTATGGTTGGCTTCCGTTGTCGACGTTACTTGAATTGAAATTGATCGAGGGAAAAATAAAAATCGTGCGAATGTCAATGTCACTGTAGCTCTGTTGAGGCATAACGTATTATTAGAATAATTCAAAACTCACCACCCGTCACACCACACCCTCACTTCTTTACGCTCGTCCGTCATATCGTGACGTATCGATTTTTATAATTTTTCGAATCACTACTACTATCGACCAATCTTCTTTTTTTTTCAATTTTCAGTGCTATAATCCTGTTCGAGGACGTTTTACGTGCACACACGCAAAATAAACGTTACATACGCGATAGACGGTGCACAGTCGTGCAATGCGCACGTCAAACCACGCCATGTACATTTCAATCACTTTAAATCCCCTCTACCGCGATCTCAGCGCCTAGCGGAGGCCGCGTGAATTAAATCGCAACGTAGCAGAGCAGGAAAATTTCGGCGCGTTGTGACGTACGAAAAGGCCGATAAAAACGAAAATTCCCTAATAAGCAACGTCACGTAGCGGAAATTATCGAATTTCTGTACAACAGCGCCGTTCTGGGTCGCTATAGTAATATTCCTCTTTTGATCGTACACACCTTTGACCGTCGGACTTTCATGGCTAATTTATTATTTCTACCGTCTCTGAAACATGGCTCGTCGTTTTTTTGCTATTTGGTGACTGTTGGTTCTGCCAATGATGGAATTTTGGAATAATTCGTTCGAATCGTACATCGCGTTCTCTCTTTAATCTCCCTCTAAATCTAAATAGTCACAAGCACTTATTCTCACTCGCAGTCTCCTAATTAATGGCTGTCTCTGATGACGAGACAAATCTATGCCGGATTTCGCTGTGGCTGAACACATTTAAGGGGTCTTCTTGTCACTGACAAAAATACTATCAAATGAAGATAAAATGAATTAATCTATAATCCCTGGCTGATTTTGTTTCGCGGTAGGGTTAAGTGGGGCAATTGCGATACCAGGATAAAAGCGATAACGCTCTAGCTTTATCTTTTTTTAACTCGGTGCTGCCATCTTTGATGGAACGCACGTACTTCGCCAATTTTACTTTCCACTCGACGTACTCGAATCTACGAAATAAAAATCAAAAGTTCTTTTTTTGCGTTTCTACTTATAGTTATTACTGCAGAATCCAATTTTAGCAAATATGACATTACTATTAAATGTTGCCCTTTGTCCAAGGTGCATTGTAACGATGAGTCGTACTAATTAATTTCGGATCACATTTGTTTGGAAGAATATCCTGTTATTAATACTTGATGTAATAACCTAATGTTTAACAACAGATATAAATGTAATTTAATTAAATAAAATTCTTGATTACTATAGGGAATGAGCGGATAAAAACAAATGTATAAATGTAGATGTGAAAGTCTCACTGACCTTACGGAATATCTATTGTGCCGCCCCTGCGGCAATACGATTTTAACGACTTATAAAGGTAATACACTATGACTGTAGGCATATTTTGCATATTAGTAATGTAGAAAATTCTTAAAATGAAAATAACATCAAAACATATCACTATTCGAATACCGAGGTATAATAAGTAAGAGATCGACCTTTAATGGTATGTTCCTTTGAAATGTTAATTCTCAAGGACATGTGTCAGACTCGCGGTCGGTAAACATTCAGCACCGAATATTTTTCATATACGGAACCCATCCTAGGTATAAGAATATCGTTTTTAATAATGACGTGTTGTCGGTTCGCGAGTATAATAACCTAATCTTCGGTCAAATGTATTGAGATCCTAATTGTACCCTTACACTATTAGGATACTGTGAATCTACATAAATGCAGGCCAAGCCCTCCAAATCTATATATATATATATAAATGAATGTCTGTACGTATGTTCCCTATGCATTTCAAAACTACTTTACCGATCGAGATGAAACTTTGGGAATGTGTTGTGTGAAAATCGGCGAAGTTTTCTAACCAGAAATTTTAACAGTGGACCTAATATTTTAGGGTTAAACATGTTATTGGGCCGTATGCTTTCTATATCGTAAGCTAGAAAACACTTGCTTCTCACATGAACAAAATACGTGGCCTGCTCACGTGTTGGAAAACCGTCTGATTTGTTCGTGAACGCACCAGAAGAAAAAAAAACAAGAAATATTGTTTATAGACAAGTACTCGAATGAATACAACGAATCGAAAATTCAAATATAATTTGAATTTTCAATACAACTGATTGAAATATAATTTGTCATATCGAGTTTCCTTAAAATTATATTCTTCTCAAAATCGCAGCAACGCGCGACGGGTCAGCTAGTAGTAAAATAAATTGAGAATACCTTGAACAATTTGTATGCACATGGGCATACATGGGTATACCCATGTGCATACAAATTGTAACGCAAGTATTTAGATATAGTTTCTTTCGCATAAATCTATGACTAGCGCTTTTTTTTTAATCCTTGAATACTTTTTATAATCAATAACCATATTTTGTATGAAATTAATTTTGGTCTTAACCTTTTGCGGTCGGCATATTTAATTTAATTTAATTCAATTTAATTTAATTTAATTTAATTTATTTTAAGTCAATTTCTCCAAACAATCATACATTGTCATCTCGTAAGTCAACCGGAAATGTTGAATCTCAAGGTCATTATTTTTTCAATTAATTAATCAATTTTGATGGAGTTCTATGACGAATTAAAAATGTCCCCGATGCGGGGACATCGACAGGAAAGGGTTAATATTACGTATACGAAATTATATACCATTATATATGATTATGTATAGTTTAAATATCGACAAAATATGTGATCATATATATATAATGTATGACCATGGTTGCTGATACATAAATATATATATATATATATATATATATAATTCTATATCATCGGAAATAATAATAAATAATATTTTCATTAGAAATAATGGTGACTTATATATGATAATGTTTTTGTTATATATAATTATCCATATTCACATATAACATGAATCATAAATAATACATCGACGAAATTTATATATAACGATAAAATTCTTTTTCCGGATAATACGTTGTTGTTCTCAAAAAGTCAACACCGTGACTAAAAATGATGAAGGATTTCGAGTGTGTACAAATTTATAACCGACGTAATACAAATACTATGCTTATATATTGACGTACAATTATCCGACACTCGTGATTTGATAATAACGAATAGACAGACGTCTCATATCCGGTTATCAATGTATCTCTATAATCACCGATGATACGACGTTACCTTATCCCAGGGATTGATCTTTATCGATCGATTATGAAAGTTTCCCACTGGAAATCGAACGTTTATCGCATAGTCAAAACAAAACCGATGAGTCACATTTACAGTGAATCCCAGACGATACGCAGTGTCGTGTTGTATATCCGTCGCAACCCCGCACTGACTTATTTAAAAAAAAAAGAACATGGCGGATAGGCTGTGCATCGTATGATGTTCGATAACGAATTACAGACCAATGAAACACGTCGCTCGTGCCAGCTCACTCTCGTAAAGTTTCTCGTTTCAGTCGTTGTCGAATAGCACCGATCTAGAACGGATACACTCGTCGCGAACCTCGAGTGTGTTCGATGAAAGGCGATTACAAGGAAAAAAAGAGTATAAAAACTAAGAATTTGATTTCAACGTTCTCAGTAGTCACGTATTTTTATGAAAGAGGCTGAAAATTGTTATCGCTTTGTCGACGAGGTGGGGTGATAGCGTCGGAGGTTTAACCATTTTTAGGGTTCCGTACCCAAAGGGTAAAAACCGGACCCTATTACTAAGACTTCGCTGTCCGTCTGTCCGTCTGTCCGTCTCCAGGCTGTATCTCAAGAACCGCTATAGCTAGACAGCTGAAATTTTCACAGATTATGTATTTCTGTTGCCGCTATAACAACAAATACTAAAAACAGTTTTTTTTACCTTTTTTGCTCGATATCAATAATGGCAACAGGTAGGCGCTTGAAATATTCACAAAATACTCAGTTGCATTTTTTACTTTAATAATAAATAATAAAATTAAAATAAAATAAATATTGAAGGGGGCTCCCATACAAAAAAACACGATTTTTTACCGCTTTTTGCTACGGACGGTACGGAACCCTTCGTGCGCGAGTCCGACTCGCACTTGCCCAGGTTTTTATTTACCACATTACCAACGCACATTGTGGTGTGAAATATTTTTGGCAACTAGCAGAGGAAATACGGCCAAAATGACGTATACGGGTAAAACGACACACCAGCTGTTTTTCAAATGGGGGGGAGGGACTTTTATCGTTATTTCAGCACTCTTAATTATCTATTACTAAACTGTCAAAATACTGCAGTTCTAAGAGCATCAATTTTTTCTCGGTCAGTCTCAACAGATTTTGGACCATTGTGATTTTTCTTTCGCTGCAATGAGTAATCTAAGTTTTAGTAGGTAATTTACTTTTAAACCGTACTGTTACATATTGTTTCTATTCCTTAACATTTTGCCTGGAGTATCCTGTTGTATTTATGATGAAATTGTTCGGTGATCCAAAAGCAAAATGAAGCAAAATCCAACAGAGCAAAAAGTAAACAGAGCCCTACACACTCAAGCGTTCACACCGATGACGGGTGTAGAGCCCGCTAAAGAGCGGCCCTGATTGGCTGCCTTTAAAAATTGATATGAATTCTGGGTTTGATCTGGGAACAATACACTACATCAATCGTCTCAAAATTTCACCCTCAGCCGGCATCTCACGGATGACATTCTTTCGTGGGACACCTTGTATAATTTTAGAGTTGGGACCTATTTGGTTCCATTAATTTCGCAACCGATAACGTCTGCAAATACCATTTTCCCATATACGGCTGTGTTAAAGTCATGCGTTTGCAACTACTAAATTGTTTCGTGAGGAATTCTAAAATAATGAATGTTCTATTATTCCATCAGGAACTACAATTTCTCAAGTTTCCGCGACCTCTTTTTATATCCATCCAGTAATATCCAAACGGATTGGGATAAACATCCGAAA
Source organism: Ophioninae sp. A BG-2022a (assembly GCA_030523105.1). Taxonomy (NCBI): domain Eukaryota; kingdom Metazoa; phylum Arthropoda; class Insecta; order Hymenoptera; family Ichneumonidae; species Ophioninae sp. A BG-2022a. Next base: position 51,622 of record JAPYZI010001520.1, read on the forward strand.
GGCGCACACGGCCGATGGATCCGAAATATGGTATAATAATGTATTTTGACCTCCTAATCACGAATATCATCACGAAAATTGGCATAAACGCCATTTTGAATATGAAAAACGAAGGAGAACCTCTTTTCTTTCGGTGTGCATAATCATCTATTCCTAACCGATTTAAACTATTTTAGCTTTCCCCAGAAAAGTTCTGTGCGTGTGTACGTGTACCCCGTGTATTTCATGTGGAACCCCGTTTGTATATAATTGTTGTGATGTTTGTAAGTAATAACAAACCAATGAAACGTAAAAAAAAGCCAATGTCTCCTCTGTATATCGTTTATTTTTCCTCACACAGTTACATATCATGATTCTATTACTTTTTTTAAATTATTACCAACCCGTTCCCGATTATTATTTCACTTAATACGAATCTGTGTTGTTTACAATAGCACAATTTTTTGCAGATTCACTGAAATATAAATGGGTTATGGAAAGTGTACGAAGCAACTCTGAAGGAAGATACTCGTGTACACGAATGACTCCGAGTGATTGAGGACGTAGTAAACTATATGCATTAAACACTCGTGTCAATGCATCCATTTTCTCTGTCTATATATTTTTTTACTTTCTCTTTTATTCTTCGTCACCACCAGCAACTGCGATTAATTTGGTCACTTCCCTTTCCGCTTTCACCTATATCTTTTGGAGGTGCTTGTTTACTCTTATATTTTACATTGGTCTGCAACTGCATCGCTGATCATTCAATGAAGGGTCAATAGCCGTTTCTTTGTCCATATGCTCCTCCACTACTGTAAGAATTGCCATTCTGTCCGTACCCACTTCCGGTACCTCCACTACCTCCGTAGTTACTCTGTTGGAATGGTTTGCTGCTACTACCTCCGCTGTATCCGCCGTTCATTCCACCTGTTAATCGTATTACAAAATTCAAATAATACCGGACTACAATAATAACGCTAATAGGAATATCAACAACGCATAATACAGTAGCTAATATTTTTCACCCGAATGCCCTTTCTCAAGAAAAAATGCAAACGTGAGCAACGATACTCCGTGCAACAAATACACTGATGAATCGTTTGTTTGGATTTCTTTAACACGGATTTTATAAGTACAATCGCGAGGATATCGAAGGTATTGAAGTTTGTACAGTTGTACGCGAAGGAAGTTCATCCTTTCTGTTTCATTAAACATTTATTTGTTCGTTTCAGACTCTGAAAAGCACTCGTATGTATTTGAATCTTCAAAGTAGTTCTATCGGGGTGGCCCGATCCATAAGATTTACATGATTTTTTCAAGCAGTTCACATTTTGGTGTATTTAATTATTCCGTGAAATTTAAATACCACTTATCGACCTAATTTCCGAGTAATTAGTATTTGAATATGGAAATATCTCAAGGCAATTTTGCTTCGGTAGGTGAAAAAAGACAATTTCCGTTTACTTCAAAACGATATATACAACAGAAAATCCATAAGATTCTTACAAATGAGATTTAGATTATTAAATACGTAAGAATCTAATAGACTAATCAAAAAAATATGATTATCGAACAATCTTGTAAGTTATATTGATTTTAATATGAACTTTCGGGAAGCGATACAGAATGAACGACATAATATCGTGACAGCGAAAAACATGGCAACACCGCGTCAGCTGAGTATGTCCGAACATGCGCAAGAAAAAGAAATGCAACGCTGCCACATGTAAATCTAATAAGAAAACAAATAATACTTGAGCCAGTACAATGATAATTAATAAATAACTTAATGACTTATAATAAAATATCTACTAATCGCGTTCACTTGGATAAGTTTAAAATCAATTAATTTTAACTCATATATTCGAGATCTCGGAAAATCACCAGACATTTTTCGCTGTATGGCTATTCTGCATCGAGAGGACTATTTTAAAAATATTGCGACCGCAATTTTCGAATTAAAACGTTTAAAATTACAATAAAAATAAGGAAATTAGAAAAATTCATTGCGTTCGAACGATGCAAACTTCGAAGCGATGAAACCCATAGGAACCTTTTCAGAATTTTTTTGAAAACGTAACGAAACAAAACGACAGCTCCGGTCTATTTTTGAATCGATTGCAACAGCTGGCTCAGTTTTCCATGGAGGCGTTCAGAAGTCCCAAGATGTACTAAATATTCCTGCTAGCGAAGCTGCTCGTACAGACATTAATTGTAATTACAAGAAGAATTGCTCTGATAATGAACTGTGACTAACCGCTATTACTGCTGCCCCACTTGCTTCCGCGATCTCCTCCACGATCCGATCTTCCACGGTCGCCCATATCGCGACCACCGCGCGAACCTCCGCGTGAACCGCCGCGACTACCAAAACCACGCGAGCCACCACCTCCACCGCCACCTCCGCTACGTCCACCGTATCTGCCTCCTGGAATTTTATACAAAATTATACAAGTTTTCAACGATCCGTCGTAGCTTCTGTGGTTTCGTCTTCTTATTCTGAACATTCAAGAAACATATTTTTCTCGCGCTTTGAAATGACTTCAAATTCTCATTGCTTGCCAAAAGTGATGCCCACGGATTTTCCGTTTTCCTTCTAAAATTCAACATCGCCCGAAGAGTAAATGGATAAGAGAAGCCGATAAGGAATCAACTCAGAAGTTTGTAAATGCTTATGATATTTTGTTGTCCTTAAAAAAGTGATCAATTTTCGTATGACGTATGTGCAAATATTTTTCGTTCGACACGTACTTTTGAAAACGCCAGGATTTCTCGACAATTCGTAGAGCTTCGGATTAACGACTTGTTTCGCTTCGTCGAGGACCTGAATAAGATCATTGGCCTTGTGCGCGTTGCCAGGCGTGAAGAAAGCGTAGGCAGTTCCGGTGCGCTGGGACCGCCCGGTACGTCCGATACGATGTACATAGTCCTCCGAATTTGACGGATAATCCAGATTAATGACAAATTTCACGTCCTCCACATCTGTAGGAAACAAGTGTTAAAATACGAGAATGCTACCCAATTACCTTGATTCTTTGTGGTTGCTCTGGCTTGTAAAGCGAATTTCCAGTAATCGATATCAAGCAAGGACGCTGTTTGTTTTTTCTTTTCACTTAGGTCTGCGATATAGAAATAGCGTGTATAGTTTATAAATTTCTCTTTTAAATTGGAAATACAGCAGTTGGGTGACAAAACGAGGCAAAATGCAACGGGGCAAACGGAAGTGAGTCAACCACAAAGTACAAGCGTACATTTTAATTACCTGTCTCTCTCAAAGGCTGGAAATGCAAATACATTTTTGTTTTTGTTTTTTTTTATTTTTTTTTCGAAAATGTAGAGGTATCAGAGCTCAGATGGTTCTCATTAGAAGTCTTGTTTACTCGAGCGCTTATTGTTTTGCTGCGAGAGCTAGAAGATTTTCTTATTCATAGCTTTTGTTTGTTTTTCACACCCTTCTCTCCCGCAACCAAAGTATGGATCATTGCTGGACTTACTAAAAATGTCCGCGGGCATCTCTTGGCCCATCGCTTCGCCGAGGACCAGCCGCTTGGAGCTCCGCTGATTGAAGCCGCTTTTTTTTCTTTCGTTTAATTTTTATCGTTATATTTTTAGCGCGCTTTCCGTCCACGCTCCGATGCATGTTTTTTTTTCACTGTCGAACTGTCAGCCAGGTAATCCCGTTTTACGATTCGAATGAAAATTGTAATGTATAGAAAATCGCGGATTATTTTTGTTTGTGCAATAATAAGTCAGAATATTCGAAATCGAAAAATTCGTAACGCTACGAAAAATAGATCAAAGTTTGTTTATGTACTACAAAGTGTGTAGAAACTTCCTATTTGTACGATTGTTCGATCGATACGTTTGTATTACGCGAGAAGACGGCCGATAATTACACGCCGTAAATTATCGTTTACGATGTATAATTTAACGTTGTTTGTATGTATGATTTCATATAATGATTCAATACGAGAGGGCGCTCTGATACAAGCGTTATGAAAAAATATTATTCGTTTTCATTTAAAGCGATCGTTTGTGAAAGATTTCGGTGAAAGATTTTTAGTAGCTTAGCCGTCCGTACTATTTTTCTTTTTTTTCCGACGCATCGATCGATTCCTTTTTCTCCGCGCGATCTATTTTGCTAAATTTTTATCTCTCTTACCCGTGACTTTATCACGATTCCTGTTGGGTACGTTTATTCGATCCACGTTTCAAGTTTCACGAGTTCATTTTAATTTATCGCGCGACTCTTTCCCGGAAGGGTCGTAGGTAAAACGAGGTCAAAATAATTGGCTCTTTTTCGGGCCGATCCCTGATGGTTGCTCGTTTCATGATTGTAAAATAGAAATTGAGTAAAAAAAATGTTCTTCACAGCTTCCATACTTTGGACCGTATGCAGGTACAGAGTGAGAGTGTGTTGGTATTATTTTTGGTTTTTTTGTTTTTTGTTTTCGAGTGGCACGGGTGTTGGGCCGAGGCACAGCGTAACGTTAGCTTGTTGCGATCGGGGGCGGAGACCAGCAGTCACGCCCCAATTGAATTATTTATTCCAAAGCAAGCTCTCTCCAGAGTTCTTATCATTGATAAAACTCCGTCGCATGTGCCTCTGAAAACACATAGAACAGCACGTTACTACCAGACTGACAAGACTGCGTCTCAATCTCAGAAAATAGAAATCGACAGAGAGACAGGTGGACAGACAGACAGACGGAGAGACAGAAAGAGAAAAAGAGAGAAAGAGACGAGATAGTAAAAAATGAATACCCTATCGCTAATTGGAATGATAATTCCAGATAAACCTTACCTGTTTACCTCGAAATCGCACCTAATCATACCTGTAAAGTAAATGCCTCACTTTCGAGCTTCGACGTAACCGGTAATTACGCTTTTTTAACCGCTACTTCCTTTGTAACCGCTAATGTTACTATATTTATTCCTCTGAAGTTTTACAACTTTGAAACTAGATTTTTCTACGAGTGTTTGAAGCTCAAAAACCGAAGACACTCTCATCTACGCTACCTTAGAAGTGCCCTTTTTCCTCATCTTTCTTTATTTTTTAATTCTCACAAGCTGAGGTAAGTTAGACTAAGGGGGGAAAAGAGTTAAGAAAAACCGTTTTTTTTTTTTCGATACTATAAATTATAATAGTTTGAGAAAATTTAAACTCATTTCGAGCAAAACTTTCCGAGTTATAGACAATTGAGTCTCCGGACGCTCGGTCTCTCTGAACGTCACTAAGCTATTCAATCGGGTTTATTTCAAAACTTTTTAAAAACGTCAGAGTAGTCGAAAATTCACGAAAAACTTTGGACCGATTTCGTCTGAACTTTGCACTCTTCATTTACATATTAAATACTAGGTTCTAAACGAAGGATTTTTTTTTCAATGACGACTAATTTTTTAATTAAATAAAAAGAACAATTTCTGGCAAAAATCAAAGTGTTTTGATTGCACCTTAACAAAAAATGAAAAAATAAATATTTTGTTAATTCCTTCGGTCAAATTCAAGATGAACTTATTTATTGAAGAAATCTTCTTGGTTTATTAATTTCAGATGAGGCAGTCATGAGTTATCCTGATTACCGCAGAGAAATTTTTTTGTGAGGTGACTCGGTTCTCACCACTACCACTGGCTCAATTTTTAATATTTTGTAATGAAAATTTAATAATGTAAAATATGTCCAAAAATGTTAATAAATAAGGTACTGTGCAAAAAAAAATTACAAAAATATGCTTTTTTCGTATCTCAGACCCTTGTCCCCCCTTACATGAACCACGCCGCAATATTACCATTAGGTATAAATCGATGCTCTCGCGATGCACAGCTCAACACGATTAGATTTACTTTTCCATTCGGTTTCTTTGCTGCTAAGGAGCGTGAATTCCGAAAATGATTATTCGTTTTCGTGAATCGTACGCCCGCGCACTCTTCGAGATGAATCTGAATGCGTTTCGTGTATGGAGCACCAGCGTCAATCAGTCTGGCATATGCCGTCTCGTCCGTTGCCACATTTGAATATTATAGACTATTACGAGAGTGAAATAACCATCGCAGCCTGACCTTTACATCACGTTTTAATCGTACTATCTTAAGCGCTGGAATCTTACCTAAACCTCGAGCGGCAACGTCCGTTGCCACCAGAATTGCCGATCTGCTGCTTCGAAATTCTGTAAGCCAATACAAAATAACATAATTTTTTTGCCATTTCTGCGAAACAGTCGATAGGTGTCTATTATAATATTTATATTCGAACTATTCCACTACTAATAGGACCATATTTATGAATGCGAAAAAATTGTATTTGCCTAATAAGCATTTTTTTATAGCTCATTTTAATCCGTGCACGATGTCGTTCCATAATTGTAACGTGGTAAAAAAAAAAAGAGTCATTTATAATGTTAAAAGAACTATCGATAAAGTATTTTTTGTGTATCGAGTCACGAAAACTGAAACAAGCCGACTACAGTCTTCGTCGAAACACGTGATTCCTTACTCTTATTCTTAAGACACGTCTGTAACGATCAATAAAAACGGTGCGCAGACCGTCGACAAAAGTGGAATTTATCGGAAATAGAAAATTCATTTTCGTGAGTGGTAGCGACTAAATAAATTTTTGGATATCCTTTTTGTCATTTTTTGAACTATGACGAGAGCAATTTTTTTTAAAGCCGAATAACCATTATAATAGAAAATGACCAAGTCAAATAGCCAATGATTATTCATTTGCTTGATTCTGGCAATTTGGATATTTTCTATAATTGTCGCGATAACCTGCAATTATGCTAAAAAATGAACTTGCTTCAAGAATATAAAAATCTCAATAGAATATGAAAAACAATGAAATATTTGTATGTTTTTGATTTTGTGAATAAAGAAAAAACGTTTACTAACGATTGAGGACGTAGTCGCGTTCCTGTTGACTTTTGTCTCCGTGAATACCGATTGCTTGCCATCCGTATCGATTGATAGCTCTGGTAATATCATCGACTTTTCTTTTCGTCTCGACGAATATGATAGTTTTATTTTCAGGCTCGTTTGATATTTCCTCGAGCAATTTCATGAGTTTGCCCTCTTTTTCGTACTCCTCGCATACGTCGACGATCTGAAGAATATTGTGATTGGCGGCGAGTTGAAGGGATCCAACATTGATTTGTATGTAATCGGTGAGAAATTCTTCGGCGAGATTCCGTACTTCTTTCGGCCAAGTAGCGGACCACATGAGGGTTTGTCGATCGGGTCTGATCTGTTCAACGATTTTTCGTATTTGCGGTTCGAAGCCCATGTCCAACATGCGATCGGCTTCGTCGAGTACGAGATACGTGCAGCGTCGTAGATTCGTGGTGCCGCGTTCGAGAAAATCAATCAAGCGTCCTGGTGTGGCAATGCATATTTCGACGCCGCGTTCGAGGTCGCGCGCTTGGGGTCCTTTCGGTGCCCCGCCAAAAATACACGTGTTTCGCACTTGGGAGGAAACACCAAAATCAGCGGCAACCTGTTGGATTTGTTGAGCCAGTTCTCTCGTCGGGGCCAGTACCAGAGCTATGGGACCGTCGCCTCGGCTCAACCGTGGTTGATTGTTTATGTGGACTATTGCCGGTAGTATGTACGCGAGAGTTTTTCCGGAGCCGGTTTGGGCGATACCAACCATATCGCGTCCCGATAGGGCGATCGGCCAACCTTGCGACTGTATAGCCGTTGGCGCTTCGAAACCTTGACGTCTTATTTCGTTGAGTACGTAATCGGGAAAACCCCCCTCGTCGAAGTAAATTGCCGGGCCTGGTACCCCACTGCCCTTCACCGTTATCTCCTTTTCGGAGCGATACGCTTCAACCGCGTGGAGATCCCGCGATACCACTTTTGGATGAGGGACGTAGAAATCTTTTCTGAAGGGTTGCAACGAGCTCATGTCCCATCGTGGCTTTCGCAGACGTTCACCAGGCTGACGATTCTTGAAGGACGTGCTCCCAAACCCACCGTCCCTTCCACCCCCACTTCCACCGCCGCTACTACCGAATCTAGGTCCGCCGTCTCGACCACCGCCGAAGCGACCACCGCTGCTACCGCGTCCACCACCGCCTCCGCGCCGGTCGTTGCGATCGCGATCTCTGAATGCCCTGCTCGTAACACAATTGGACAAATTCGTCTTAATTCCAAGTTCTGGGAGATATGCTATCCAGAAAGAAAGCAACGATGGAATGGGAATACAGGTAGCAAAGACCGTGTGATAAACTAAAGAGTTCGTAGTTACAGCAGCAACGTAGCGTCAATAGTGTCTAGAACATTTTGGTATTAAGAATGCATATTTTGAGGAACATATCTTAGAACTATATACCATGACGGTTTTGATGTGTTACATCTGTATTCATGACATGTTCCAAGTAGCGGCTGCAAATGGTCGTAACTATCGTATAGTAACTTGAAAACAAATGTATAAGAATGGTTCTACATTATACAATAAGAGATGGGGGAAAGAAGTATTTATTTGTGGTAACGCTGATCAAGCAAGGTTTCACTACACCTTATTTACAAAATTAAACTGCTGTCTCCCTGTTATTTAACTAATTTTTTGTCTCATTCATGAAAAATTGCCATTTCAATTATTTTTGTTATCGCCGAGTATCGCAGTGGCCAAGCAATCATGAGAGTGCGTGAGATATCTGATTTGCAGAAAAGGAATGATATCTGAAACGATTTATTATTTAATATAAAAGAAAAGCAGCTCTTTTCGTGCTGCTATACGAAGAACACCGGCTTTCTCTACAACATCGACATAATCTCACAAGTTTGGGAATCCTGCTTGTTCATTGGTGGTTAAGTTTTTTTTAAATAAAAGCCTCACATCGGACTCTGTAGAATTCGTACATGTAGGATGGATAATTTCATTATACTAAAAAAATTATAAATCTTTGAGAAAAAAAGTTCAAAAATTTCAACTGTCTTTTTCATACTTGCATGTTTCACGAAACAGCTTCTAACCGGCCTTACGTCGAAAACTGTTACGCCAACCGAGCGACTATAAGTGCGAGAGAGACAGCTAATTTGCAAATATCATACATTTCCTGAAACCGTTAATTTTTTGTCAAATTATGTACGGCTACTTATTTCGCCAGGAATATGATTCGCCTGGAGTAAAACTTGACCGTAGGATTATCACATATTTTCACATGTTATACGGAACCTTGTGGAAAATACAAAGGGCGTGTAAATTTTCTGTATTAAAGACACAGTAGAGCTTCGATTATCGGAGTCCATCCTAGCAGAGTCTAGTTTGAATTATTGAAAGATTGAGTAATAGACATATATAATAATGAGTGGGTACTTAGTGCGTATGAAAAAAATAAGAAATGAATTTTCTGTCTTTACGTATTTTCAATATATATTTGAGGGGTCCCATGTCACCAGATCACAAGACAAAATATCACACGACAAAACACCACGACAATAAAATATCAAACCCAACGAACATAAAAATATATACAAACAAACACACAAACAGACGCAAACAAACAAACCCAAATAACAATGTTTTGTAATCTGATATTACGTCGCGGTACCATTTAAAAGGCCTATACGAAAACAGGATCAGGATCAGTTTCAGGATCAACCAAAACATTAAAAATCCACTTAAAATTTTTCTAGTTACAAAGTTTTCAATTTCTGATATTTGTATCATATGCACATTTATTTAAAAAATGTGCAAATTCCGATTTGAGTTTCAAGGCAAACATGCGAGTATGAGAAAGTCTGTTCGACCAAAGTATACAAGCACATGTATGTACAAGCTTGTGTATAACTCGGCACACGTGTTAACAATATCGTAAGATCGGATCGGTAAAAATGTATATAGTAATAACATGTTCATGGTTCTGATCATGGAACATTTTGTTGAAGCACGTCAATGTGCTGTCAGCAGGAGTTCAGATAATTGAGGTTCTACAATGGAATGAATGGAAGGTAATTAAGGTACTGCAAACGAATACAATGGAATAAATGTCCATAAAAAGTAAATATCTTTCGATCATGTTTGCTAGTTTCTGGCATTGGTTGAACCTTGATAGAAAAACGAATCATGGCACGGATCACCATCAGGATTGCAGAATTAACTCTTGTAGCGGATCTTTTCGGTCTTGATTATCAGGTCTCGAAAGATGGAAAGTGTTTATCGTTGCGAGTACAACATGATCATACTAAAAAAAAAGACGCAGATTTGAGCATTGAGAAGTGAGCGATTCTCTATCATTTGGGCTAATGATTTTTCTTTGAATTACTTTGTTTACATTTCGTTCTGCCTTCTTGTAACATTTTTTTGGGCTTTTGTACATTACTGAATTTTTTTTTTAATTGGATAACACCATATTGTAGATTTACGATTTTATTATAGATGTAAAGTTTTTTGGGGACATACAATGAGATAAATATTGCATCATCTCGTGCTGCGGGGTACCGGCGACTAACGGTATATAATATTCGTATTGTCAAGTTCGTTAGTAAACGTAAACGCGTAATATCTCGTCTACGTGTACACCTATATATGGTACAACGACGAAAGAAAGTATACCACACATTGAAGGATGGATTTGTGGGAGCGTAGTTTTTGCTGTTTTATCGGTAGGTCTTCTTGCTTATAAAAAAAAAAGAGGCAGACGTATTATGAGAAACTACAAAGTGAAAAATTCGTTTATATATAAAGGATGGTATAATTACGGACGCGCACCTCATCTGTACAAAAAATCAACATCTCCGTAAATGTACAATCAGTGAAAGGTTTACTTACATGCTGGAGTGAAAACTCGGTGAAATATGAGAAGTGTACTCGTCAACGTTCCGTTCTTGATAGACCGTATTATTATTCGCCGGAATTCAGATCAGATACAAGAAAAACGCCCGAAAAAAAGCAGCCGTGAAGCTTCAAACACTTTGCCAATCGACTCGGGAGCGTCAATGGCGGTCGCGTAGCAAGGAGGCGATCGGAGCGCCACTTGGATAAAAAAAAGACAGTCCCGCTACATAGGGAATTCTAAAGCCCGCTGCACACGACGCATGTTTTGACCCTAGATTGCATGGAGCTAAGATGGCTATTCGACAGCCATCCGCTGTCGCCATTCGGTGATAGAATCGGCGCAATTTTTCGTGACGGCTTGTATGCGTGCTTGAATTTTGCAATGAGTGAAAAGTGGTCTTCGGAGCAGATAGCTATCTTAGTTGACGCGTACAAAGAAGAACCGTGTTTGTATGCAACAAATTCTCCGAATTACCACAATAAAAATCTTCGAACTCCGCGAATTAATACATGACAAACTTCAGCTAAAAGTAATTAATCCACACAATTAATTATTAACGCAAAAATGACAGATTATCAAGAATCACATGAGTAACGAGTTAATGTAATGAATATTCATAATTCGAAAACAAAAATACAAAACAACTTAACAACTTTGTATTTTTATATTTATTACGAATAAAATAATACTCTGTTAGCTACACTCCGACTAGTAACGCGCTCCCGGATATCCTCCAGAGAACTAGTGGCGACACCCCACGCGGGCGGCGGCGTCGGTAAATGGGCGTCCGCCAATGAGAAGCGTTCGTGCGCTGCCGATATACCGACAACGGGTGACGAGGTGAGAACGAGGGTTGAGCGGAGGCATTGCAAGAGTGCAGATGTGTGCGTACGATATAGACGGAAACGTCTATATCGTAGCTGAGCCTGAAATGAAGAAAGAGACGGGTGGCCGCGAGCGGTCGGAGGCCCGTCTTTTGAAGCGAAAAGCGCGCATGTGAAGGTACAAATGCTCGTGGTACGGTGCTTTTTAAAAGAGAGTGACACCCGCAACGAAACTTCGACGCAACCTCTGTTCACGTCGGTAAAACAAAATTAGTGCGAGCAACAGCTATCTACCGCGAGGCAATATTGTCGCTAGCGTCTGTATACGTACGTACACACCGGAAATTTGAAGATGTGCGCCGCACCGGCGTTCGCCGGAATTAAATGTCACAAATGACGGCCGATATTTTCTCGAAATCGTAAACAAATACCTAAAAATTGTGGTTTTCCACGGATTTCCGCAAATATGTGATGAAATCGTACGAGTCAGGTACGAAAATGTGTATTTTGCATATGGCAACGCGGCTCGTCTTCCCGTCATATCGTTGCATTAACCAAACTCTCTATTTTACATTTCCGTCACGACGTCCCCATGGTAATAGAATCTATGTTTTTCTTTCGATTTGAGAACTTTGGGGAGAAGACAACAGTTTCTCTGTCAGCTTAACGTTATCCAGTCAAATTTGGTGAAATCCCGAAGCGTTGTTTAAGAAATCCGTGGAAAACGCGAGAAAAACGGTCACGTTAAGAAATTGCGAACAGCAGAATTTTATTTTGTCTCTGTTTCAAAGTATACAAGAAAAAATTTTAGATTAAATTTTCAAAATCATTGTTTTTTGCAGTTTAGTTTAAAATTACGCACGTCAATAATTCCTTCGTCAGAGAAATTTGGAAACGTTGCGGTTAAAAGTGTCTTTTTTCAAGCTGTTCTCTTGTTTGTCGAACAAATTTACAAAATGTTAAACTAGTATAGTAATTCAAGGTCTTTTTGGTGTCAATAAAAAGTGCGCGGATATTTATTGAATTACGTTTCGACAGAAATGTCCTAAAACAACGAAAATGGGTTTATTAGTAACAGAGAAATGAAAAATTATAGAAATGAAAATCGTTGCAGCCACAAAAATTCCGATAATTCTCGGTTGGGCCGTGCAAAAATATAATCGAAGTAATCTTCTAGTTGCAAGAGAACGAGAACGTAAGTCATTTATTGGTGTCTTTTGTCGTCTTTTAATTACAAGATAAACTTATCATAACTACGAAATACTTAACGAGTAGTTAACTCTTTCAATTATTCATTGAGATCACAGATTATATATTAGTAATTCGTCTCTTAGGGGCTGTGTCAAACGATATTGCCAATATGACGTTTCATTGCAGCCGTTTTTAAACATAAAATAAAAACAGTTCTTATACCATTGGCATTGAACTAAAAAAAAAACTAAACGGAAGTAATCATAATATCACATCTAAAAAGAAAATAGGAACGTATTGAGCATGAGAGAGATGGCTAGCACTCTATCTTTTTCGTATCACTAAAGATCACCCGAAAAAATCAAACGAGTCATCAACACCGTTGGTCCTGCGTTTATTTTTTCTTCTCTCTCAGGCTTTCTAAAATTGCTACAACACTTCCCGAAAATTCCTTAAGTAAAAGTAATTTTCTCTTTTCTACGACTCTACCTCTCTCTCATAATAATCGTAAAATATTTACGATCCAGTAAAGATCGTGCAGCATAATCGAAAACAAACCACGGAATGTCGCTTACTGGTATAACAACGAAGGGATTTAGGGGTACGACCTCTTACAGTCAGTCTACGTTTACGTTTATCACGGGGTAGATGATCAATTATTTCGTACGGATATTTTTTCTTTTTCTAGTAAGCTGAGCCTCTATACTGATAACCACCGCTTCCGTATGAATCTCCACCACCACCGTAATTCTGATTTCCGGTGTTACGTTGATTATTGTAGCCATAGTTGGAGCCCCCGGACGGTTTGCCAGACGAGTAACCATTGTACTCCGAATTGGAGAAATTGTTCGATCCCGAATGATAAGAATTTCCGCCTCCTCGGCCACCTCCACCTCTTCCGCGTCCAGGATTTCCACCGCGGCCACCCGAACCGCGGCTACCTCGGTCCATACCACCGGCCGACGAATTTCCGTAACGTCGTCCACCTGATTATAGTGACACGATAATTATGTCCCCGTATAATCGTACGGCCTCTTAAGCGATAAATAATCGTATGGCAAGTGAATATTAAGAATGAAGGGACCTGAAGTGTGCATCGCTGGAATGCAACCAGCATCCTTTTGTTTTTTAATTATTTTTCAGAAAATTCAATTCCTATATTTTCGTTGTACAATTCTTTAAAAAGATTAAAGCGACTCGCTTGGCTCTGTCCAAAAATAAACTTGATTGGTAATAAGACAAAAACAAAATAAAAATTTGTTATTTTCGATAGACGAAACGTCGGCAATATTGTAGTCGGGCGGTTTTATATTAATCCGTTAAATTTTTCATTTTTGGCTGAGCGAATGCAATTTCGAATTCGACAAGAACACATTTAACATTTGAAGTATACTAAATAGTTTCCTCGAACTAACGATCTACTAACAAAATTTGTCTCCGAGACACATTTACATTTATAATAGAAAAACGATTTTCCAAACAGTATTGCATCAATGAATTATATATAAATTCTTAGCTGCACTTGTCTCACCACAATTTTTAATTGGCCGTTCCTGTCAGTTCTCAAATCTGATATTTCAGGTAGAAGTTATGTAACGGGAACATCCAAGGAGCACAGCGTTATACGATTATTGAAATCTAATAAGATAAAAGTAAAAAGGGAATGTTCTCCTTGATCTTACTTCGTCCAGCGAAATTTCCAGACTTTGCCAGTTCCGCCATCTCGCTAAGTCGCGGATTAATAGTTTGTCCAGCTTCCCGTAGTACCTCGATGAGATCATTGGCATGTTTCATGTTGTGAGTCGTGAAGAAGGCGTAAGCCGTACCGGTCTGGCGTCTCCGACCGGTGCGTCCGATACGATGTATATAGTCCTCGGACGATGATGGATAGTCGAAATTAATCACGTACTTAACGTCGTCTACATCTGAGAAAAAATACAACATTTTTCCAATTTTTTTTTTCCGTCACCGCGTCCGGTCGGAATTATTCGAAGAGAGAAATGTGGATTTTCGTAAATCTCGTAAAAGCCGAACAACAAACAAGATATATTCAAGACAACCTTACAAGCCGAAAATATTATTCGCAAATGAGAAACAACACATCGAATGATTTTCGGAAGCTAATTTCTGAGAGAGTAAGGCTCGTGAAATTTTTGTTGCTTTTTTTTTGTTCGACGAGCGAAATGTTCGTGTTTTTTCCATATCACCCACCTTTCGACTCAGAGAAGACATACATGACGATTTTTCTTATGGAATAATCGTGACCGGCCTAAGGATTAGACAGACACAGCGGTAGTGTCTGGGGACGCGGGGACAATGGCAGCATTTTTAGGGTTTAGGCCCGAGTGCATTTTCCTTTTATCAGATTGCATTCTTTTGTTTATTTTGTTTTTTTTTTTTTTCGTTAGCATTTAGAGGCATCAGATGCAACAGAATCTCAGAGGTCGATTAGCAATACTATTAAAATTATCGCCTCGTGATGACGAGAAACTTTCTCATCATTTTCGCTTTGGCGAATCACATCGACGAAACGATAATGAGAAGAAACACGAATCAATTCAGTGTTCATAAAGAATTTAAATGGAAGAAAAAATAAGAAATAAAAGTCACTGTGTCTGCCCAATACTGGCAGTACACTGCGCTGTTTTAGGGAGGACCTCTGTGCCTCTGAAAACAAAGAAGAAAAACCAGACAGACTTAGCGAGTAGCCATTGCGTCGAGTAAACTACTAAATTTCTCGGCAATCGAGAAAACAAAAATAACGCACGCGTGCAAATTATTTGTGCGCACGCACAGGCTGCTCGGATTGTATGCCCTCTATTTTCCAACGTTTCTTTATTTTTTTAGCTGCAAAACGCATCAGTCGCTAATTCCAATAAGTGTTGCCGATTCCCAGACGCAGCGACGAATCTCAACGTAAATTTTCATAATCGATTCACTTCACAAATTCGCTCTCCTTCACTTACTACTTTTATCAGGTTTATCAAATAACGGTCAACCGTATCGTCACATTCTTGTTTAGTCGAAGAATTATAACTCCCGGTGTACCTTCAAATCAGACAGTTTGATTTCATGGAATTATAACAAAACTCCTATCGTACATGTACGTATGGCCATTCAGAACGTAGTAAGACACATCGGAAGAATTTAAAAATTCACGTTTCTTGCTAGTGTCGCGAAACACAAGGGACAAGGGACAAAGTTATTTTTATGTCCCTGACAGTAAACTCGTAAACTTTCTTCATAATAATGGAAGCTTTAGTTTGTTTCTTCAAACTTTTGCTTCCATACGCCTCGTGTCAATATTTTTATTGTTTATAATTTCTGACCATCAAAACTCTCGTCACCATCATCTATCGTCGTCATTCGCGCCGGAATAGTAATTTTATAATAATAACGGTTGTTTTTCAACTATTGTTTTCGATCGATTATCGTAGGTCTCTACGAAGAAAAAATGATATCGGCGGGTTGATACTTACCCAATCCCCGCGCTGCAACATCGGTAGCAACGAGAATCGGTGCTCTGCCACTACGAAATTCTTGAAGTACGTGATCGCGTTCCTGCTGATTTTTATCGCCGTGAATGCTGAGAGCCTGCCATCCATCGCGCCTTATATTTCGCGTTATGTCGTCAACTTTACGTTTAGTCTCGACGAATATAATCGTTTTGTTTTCCTTTTCGCCACCGATCTCCTGAAGCAATCTGTGTAATTTTGTATCCTTTTCGTATTCCTGGCAAACGTCAACGATCTGCAGAATATTGTGATTGGCCGAGAGTGTGAGCGATCCGATATTCAGGTGAGTATAGTTCGTTAGAAAGTCTTCGGCCAGAGTTCGAACTTCCTTCGGCCAAGTCGCTGACCACATCAGAACTTGACGATCCGGCCTTATTTGCTCGATTATCTTCCGTATCTGTGGCTCGAAACCCATATCGAGCATACGATCAGCCTCATCGAGTACCAGATACGTGCATTTTCGCAAATTCGTCGTTCCACGCTCGAGAAAATCGATCAATCGTCCAGGAGTCGCGATACATATTTCAACGCCACTCTCGAGATCCTGAGACTGCGGGCCTTTCGGCGCACCACCGAATATACAAGTATTACGGACAGACGACTCGCCGAAGCAATTTGCCACTTCTTGTATTTGTTGAGCTAATTCTCGGGTCGGCGCCAATATTAGCGCTATGGGACCATCGCCGGAGTTCAACCGCGGTTGATGTATAATGTGCATTATCGCCGGCAATATGTACTGAAATGACAAAAAACCGCATCCCAATTTAGAGTCACGGTTGTTCTCGGTAATTTATCGGATTTTTTCATCGAATGGTTTCTACAGAAATCTACGAAAAATAATCATTGTCTACGTTAAACAATAAAATTCGGTTTGTCCAAAAACGAATATGAAAGCTCAATCGATACGTACTGACAAAACGAAAAGCAATGTCCTCAATCAATGTTTTAATGTTTAGAATTATCAGGAATCGAATAATATCAATACTGGCTCATTAAATTCGCCCAATCAAGATCGGTATTTATCCAAATGGACGTTTTTGTTTTTCGTAAGAATTTCACAACGTCCAATCAAACCCGCGACACTGACGCTACCGTCTGCTTTTAATAAAAGCTGACTTCTCGTGACTGTTTTTTAAGCCTGACCAAGTGTTACCAATTGTGTTACAATCATTGTTGATTCTCTGATGCTATTCTCTTAAAAATGAGCTCCCCTTTCGTTCGTCGATCAGGGTGATAATTTCCCACGGGTTTCCTAAACGGCTCTTCAGAATTGCGCCAAATTTGACCAGACAATGTCAAATTAATAGACGAACGGCTGTCTGCCCCTAAAATTCCGCGAACCGAAATAAAAGTAGATTCTATTACCACGCGGGCGTCGTGATGGAAATGCTGTAAAATAAAAAGTTTGGCTAATATCGTGACTTGAGAGGAGTAGAGCCGCGTAGCCACATTCAAAAAATACATTTTCAAATCTTAGTCACTTGATCCCATCGCATATTTCAGGAAATCCGTGGGAATCTACAATTTGTAGTTATTTGTTTACGATTTCGAGAAAATATCGTCCGACATTTGTGACGTTTAGTTCCGGGGAATGTCGGGAGAAAACTCCGTGCCAATACACGTATAGAAACTTTATGTGAATTTCATTGTTCAATATTCTGAGCCACTCTGAACGGACTTTCAATAGAAATCCATTCCAGCTTGCAAACAACTTTAAAGAATAATCACTTTACTTTCCCAATACGTTACGTTACATTATCCAATTTTCTCTATGAGAGTGATACTCAGTTTTGTTAAATTTGTTAAATTATGCCGATTTTTTGTTTCTATTAAGAAAATGTAATGGACTTCATACTTATAAAACCTATGCCGTCAAACTGATTTAGGAATTTATGGTGCTTACTTGTACTCTGTGGCAGATTTAGGAATTGTTTTGATATACCTTTTTACCAAATTGGCTGTAGAACTAGATTCTTAAGAAAAAGCATTATTTTAATGACTTTTCATATTTTACATTACTGGGAACAAGTTACAATGAATTATCAACGATATTCAACGACAACACGGTGGGTATGGCATACCCTGCTACATTCTTGCCGGGTTAACAAACATTAGGTGTTGACAAGTCATTTTTCAGATGATTTAATATTTAACGAAATGTACAAGTATTCCCAATTTTTGGCAAATACAGGACTAAAAATACATTAACAAAACTCTATTCTTGGATAATTTTCTCTCATTTCTATACGTTGGAACGTATATCTAGAGATGGATATATAAGCATTTTGATACATTTACCACTTTGTGCATAATTATTTGCAGGACTTTTGTGCGATAAATCATAAAAGTAAAACATTGACCAAGTCTATTCGGACATTAAATTTTCCCATTAAATAATCTATGAGACCGCAACACGCGTGTCTATAACTCATTCACTCACCCCCAACGTTTTTCCTGAGCCAGTTTGTGCGATAGCAACGAGATCTTTGCCACTGAGAGCGATGGGCCAGCCTTGTGCTTGAATAGCAGTAGGCTGGGAGTAACCTTGGTTTCTTATGCCATTCATAACGTATGCTGGAAAATTTCCTTCTTCGAAGTACTGGATAGGATTTGGTACATTGTCGCCTTTCACAGTTATCTCTGCGGCTTGACGGAACTGACATATTTCCTCCGTAGTTCTTCAATGCACAGCATGAAAATATATAACAACGTGAAAATATTTATACGTGAGCATTATATTATTATTATTTCAATGTTAGTATCCAAGGCTATAAAAAAATGAAATTCAAAATAATATCTCGATTAGAGATAGGGATGGGCTGAAAAGGTGTTGAAACAAACTGCTTTGAAGAAAACTGAAATATATTCACGATAAATTAAACAATAAGGCTCTCTTTGAGATGTTTCGTGTAATATTTTTCAATTTTTCAAACCTTTGTTGCACTAACCGAAGAGTTCCAAAGAACAATGTTATGCGGTACGTAAAGATTCAAAATAGACAATCTCTAACACACGCAAACTCTACAAACTCTATCCACAATTCTGCATAAAGCCTTCGACAGGATAAGGTACCCAATTATTGGTACCTAAAGAACTACCATAAATATAGGGTAAGATACCAAATTATTGACGCTTCGTTGACAGCGATTACGAACATAAATCATAAAAAATATTAATAATGAGTAGGATGCTAAAATACGGTCACTTTACTGTAAGTACTTGGAGAGAAAGTTCGAAAAAGCTTGAAGAGAGAATATTGAGTCTTTCGATCGGACAAAAAACTTGTAGCGATATCCCAAAAATGATTTTGCACATATAAAAAAATTAGAATAAACGAAAACGCTCGATATTATATAGCAAGTGCAAGGCATGTCGTAACAACTTTGAAAAGACAGCCGAACAAAGTGATATTTTCTACTTTCAAGGGTACTTGAAGGAGATTGTTTTTGTGCCTTTTGTCAGCTGAGATTGAAAACCTTAAATTATCTTAACAAATTCACCTCTAGCATTCCGTTATAAAAAATTTGTCCATTTATGGGTATACACGGATCGTAGATTGTACCAATTACGATAGTACATCAAAGTCTTTCACCTATTTCTTACTGCTGGATGTTCGACGTAAAAATCTTTCCTAATAGGCTCCAAGGTTCTTGTGTCCCAGTGGAGCTTCTTTAGAGAACTACCGTGCTGTTTTCCTTTGACGCTTGCTCCTCGACTTCCACCCATTGAATCACGGTTGTTAAATCTGCCATGGCTGTCTCCGCCACCAGAATGACCATTCCTTCCGTTTCCCCCACGCCTTGCTCGGCTGTGGTCTCTGTCCCTATTGAACCTGTGAAAAATATAATCAACAAACCTGTGATGCAAGGTCTTGCAATTAAGTTTGTAAAAGCATTCTTCGTATCACATTGCCAATTCTGGATGCAACATTTTCATATATATCTCAGAGCGTTCTGCGTCACCTTATCACAAGACAAAATATCACACGCCGAGACAATGTCCCCAGGAAGTCCAAAAACAAACCCAAATAAACCCGAACGATCATACAAATACCGATGAACACACGCAAACAAACCCAAATGAACATACAAGTACACCCAAGCAAACGCATAAGCAAACGCACAAACACAGCAAAAAAATCCCACCAAATATACAAATGTACACGAGCAGACACACAACACACGCCAATAAATCCAAACAAACCCAAACAATGATGTTTCTTTGTGTGATGTTATATCGTGCGATATGTTGTCGGTGACATTTTGTCGATGATATTTTGTCATGCGATATTATGTCGTGCTACCATCTCAGAGTGAAGGAAGCTATAAAAAGATTTAGAATTGTTTAGGGACGGTCAACAGATTTGAGGCCACTGAAAATTGTATTGCGCATTTGAAATAAATATTATTTCTTCGGTACTCATTTGAAACAGATAATTGTGTGGATATTACAAGAAATTTTTATTCGATTCATGCAGCGAAGCGTTGCGCCGTTGCAGGGTAGAAACTTATCAAGTTTTGTCACGTGTTCTATTCAGTCGAAAGGTATTTTTTCTTATAAGATTTTTTATGTATCATTCAAGCACCAATATTCATGTTATGCAAATGAGAATTTTTATTCCAATTTAGTAAGTTCTTTTTTTTCCTGAAATCTTTCTCTACCATATACAGCCACTATGCAAGCGGAAAACACGAATCGTACTACCGAGTATTTTTATTTTTGTAAAACATGTCTTCGAAAGCAGCTAACATGATAAACATCAAGTGAAGAAATGTTCTCCAACCTCCACTAAGAATAGTACAACGAAATCAATATAACGCTTCCACGACGTCAGTTGAATGTAAGAAATGTTCAATACAATATCTCGATAGGGAAGAAAATTATAAAAATTGGACGGAACGTATAAAACAAACAAAAAAAACAAATGGTAGGTATTGATTGGCAGACTGGAAGCTATATAGAAACCGGGGTCTGGTAAAAAGCGAATATGGCCGTTCTTCAATGACCAACCCAAGCAACGTTTACAAATAATCTTTCTTTTTAAATAAATAACGTTCGTATCGTGAAGGGCGATCAGAACAAAATGAGTAGTCGTAATTTCAAACTTACATGATTACAGATCTCGTTCTTCAGGTGAAATTTTGGGTAATGGTCGGGAGATTCGGTGCAACGAGGCAAGATTGTCCGAACCACGGCGGACTGCGGACGGAACGTTTGAGACGGAAGGGGGGTCTGGTCGGCGCAAGCAATCAATAATAGAGAGCAGTGTTATCGATAAGTTTGCAAACGTATTTCAATACACAGTTGGAATGTTCGCGAAATCTGTACTGCGGTTCAATTGTCAGGCAGCGAAAAAAGTCGAGGCTATGGTTGGCGCCAATATACGTTGAATGGAAACGCGAGACTGCCCAGAGTTTTTTGATTTGCCGGTAGCTCGCGGGGCGGATGTTGAACTGGAAAGTTGAAAAAAAACGTGCACTTCCGCAAGTGTAGTTTCCTTCGGCAGAGCGTTGCTATGTCAACAGGGCGGCGTTGCTTGTCTCTTCCCCTTTGCCGCGTGCTCTCGCAAATTTTCCACACGTACCGTGCATCCATATTCCGTACGACCAATCCAACACATTCTTATGTACAGCCCTATTCTGTAATTCGTAACGAAAGAAGTTTTCGTTATCGTTAGCGAACGACAGCCAATGAGAGGCTCCCTTTCTTCCGTAATCGAGCACGCGATTGGTTGTCGCTGGTTAATGATACCCGGACAACCAAGCGTATGATTCCCGGGACACTACTCCACGGCGTAGTGCGGTACCAGTTATGCTGGTACGCCGTATGGTACTTCGAAAGTCACTGCACCTGTACAGCACGTCGTACTGCTCGCGTACGATTTACCATGAGCACAACGTCTAGTTCCGTGACATTAGAATACTCTCCTCATGCATACACAGTGGCTCCACCGTCGGGGTACCGTACTAGTAAAGGAGCGGGTACCTCGTATATACGTCGTACAGGTCCTGTACCGGTACTGTACGTACTACGTCCGTGGGGGGTACGGTACCGATACAGCGAACTCCTTCCAGAGCGGTACGCGAGCGATTCGTGGTTAGCTAGGAAAAATAGGTCTACAGATCTTGCAACGAAGTTGAATTTTGTTAGTGGTGCGGAATGCTGCACTTGTTGTGCCGTTGTGGTTATGGTAAGCTGGGAATAGGTCTGCAGATCTTGCAACGAAATTGAATTTTATTAGTGGTGCGGAATGCTGCACTTATTGTATCGGCTTCCCGTTTGCTCCAACGTCATTGCGTGTGGTTTTTGTACATAGGTGTGGTAAAGCCTGATGCGTGACAACCTCGGTACTACACAAACGGAAAGGATATATGATATAAGAATTTACATATGTGCTTGTACATTTCTTCTGAAATTTCATTAAATATTTTTTTCAATGCATTCTGTTTATTATGCGGAGGAAAGGTGTTACGGCCTCTGCACACCGTGCGCGACGAGCGGTGAGCAATATCCAATGGAAGCTTCACTCTCCTAGGGCGTTTCCGGAATATCTGAGGTCTCATCGAAAAACGCTAATTGATCATGCTGCGCAGCGTGCACGAGCCATGATTATTCCTTCCTCAATTAGATCGTGTACTATTATCAACATGGATAGAGTATACGTGATACAGAAGTGTTAACAGAATAAAAATCTGTGATAGAAAAACGTTCGCTTTTTACAATGCCAGAGTACCTGAACAATATAGAAAATGGCATTTATTTAAGTTATTCGTGTGTGAGATTTTTTCAGGTTATTTATATTCCTTTCCCTTTTCTTGAGTTCTTTATTGACTTATTTGACACATGTTTGAAAAAGGACAGAGAAACTATGGAAAAGCGAGCCAATGCAGGTGACGCTTTCCACCGTTTCGTGTTCTTATCAGTATACTCAAATAAAACCAATGAACCAATGTGTACGAAATTTGTTGTGTGCATTGAGGACGATGGCACCGAGGATCCCCGGTTACTATTTTTGATGAAAACGTTTCATTATCAAGAAATGGCGGTTATAAACGTTTCGATTATCTCTCTCGCACTCGCGTGCCTCGTGGTAATGTTCGTCATGCCCTTGAGAGAACAAAAAGGTTTACGCACGAGAAAACATTCAATTACATGTTTTAGGAGTATTTTATATCAGTTACGATATTTTGGACATAAAATTACGACCACGTCGATATAATTTACGCAGCCCCTTCAGCTTCCGGATCGGATTTCGAATTAGAACAATTTTCGTTTTTGTTTCATTAAGATCGGACGACACCTTGTGGGTGAAACTGCTATATTACCCTTTGAAATGCGTTTATCTTTTTTATCGAGGGGTGGAAATCCCTTTATCAAGGGGAGGTTCACTCGAAGATACGTTACCTGATGTTACCTGATGTTACCTTCACAACAACATCGAAGGTACGTTACCTGATGTTACCTGAAGGATGTTCCTTGTACTATACTATTTTTTTTTGCTTTTCTTTTAGCTGAATGATATTATCACGTGGAGACGAGAATCTTACTGATGACGGTGCTAACTAAGCCACGTGTCAAGCCTATAACGATTGAGTATTGATGAACGACGAAGAACCAAAGTTGCCTGGAATTTTACATGACGGTTAAGCAACTTTTACGGACTAGTATAGTGAATTCATGGTGCTTGGAGAAGGGGCGAACTTCTTGAGACGGGCGTACACTCTCCTGAATTTTTAATCATCGGTACATTTTCAACTGTCTGGAATTTGCTGGATTTCTCATGACTTATCGACTCGAAGATGAATCCCGAAAAAAAGTATTTCGTTTGGTAAGACATCGGTACCAGTGGATCCTGGTGTGCATCTCCAAATTTATTTGTTTATCGTATTCGTGTAATAATAACTTATTCTTCAAGATGTATTATTGAGAATAAAAAAATCCTCGTTTAAAATTCTCGTAACGTGAAAATGCTCAAGTAATATTGTATATTATCAATCAAATAAATGCAATATATATATATATATATATATATATATATATATACTTCGGAAGACAAAATGATCAAGGGCTGAATAGAAATAGGAACGACTGCTCCCATCACATTTGCATCGTGAAATAACCGGCCACATTTTGTCAAAAATCCAGTCAATTCTGAAATAATTCGCCGCCATAGAAATTTTATCAAGTTGTAAAATTAGCAATTAAGGACATCCTCGTATCCAACGTCATATCACGACAGTCATGCTTCATACCCCCTCAAAATAGAAAATCTTCCAATTGAAAAACGTTTTTAAAAACCAATCGTACTTTATGCAACCTAAGGTCTTTAGCTATGAGGCGTTTGACACGTATATAATAACTGCCCAAGTTATATACATGGACAGCAAAATTGTATTTACTGAACTTGTAACCAAACGCGTTCATCAAACGACGCGCGTCATTAGCTCAAAGTGCTCAAATTTGCACTTTTATTACGAAGAACCCGAATCTTCAATGTAGCTCAAATTTCGGCAAAGGATGCACAAACGATTACTGAACATCATAAAAAAAATGCAAATTCTAAAGTTGAAGTCGATACACTGCGTAACGAAATCAGATCACGAGAGAGAGTAGCGTTACTGTCTCTTTTTTTTTTTTACCACCTGTAATGCATTCATCGTAAGCGCTAACCAAATTTCTCGTATTTATTCCATGTTTCATTAACAATATATCATACATGGATAAAAATAATACACGTTCATGTTTCACAAGATCAAACGTAACTGACCAATTAAGACTTCATCGGATCTCTGTTAAGGAATCGTTTCAGTGTGATCTTTCGAAAAATCACTAATTTTCGTGTTTTTTAAAAAAACGTTGTAGCAAGTGACAAAATTGATACATCGACTACACGCCCACTTAAAAAAATAGCGCAGAGTATAGAGTTCGATTCTTTTCCGTGTAGACTGGTTACGTTACCATGCCAAACGCACCCGCATTATTGTCAGTAGGCGCCGGGACTCGTACGTTGTCAGACTTATCGATAACTTCACGCGTCTCATTCATGTATCGCGCTCTTGGCGAACTGTTCAAAAGTAAATCGAACCTCCGCCCTTGGAAATTCCATCCCTAATACCAACTGTTTTCAACATTCTCGGTAAGTTTACTTTCCATTTTCTCCTGATATATTTCTGATTTAAACAAACGTTGGAGAGGTACATCAATCCGTGGAATAACTTCTGTCGTACTTGTCTAGCACTTTCGTGGCGTCAGAATTATTTATTGATACACTAGCCGACCCTTAGCGCGTTGCTGCGATTTTGAGAAGAATAGAATTTTAAGAAAACTCGATATGAGAAATTATATTTGAATCAGTTTTATTGAAATCTAATTTATTTTTATTTTTATTTTTTTTCAGTTCTTTGTATTCATTCCAGTGCTTGTGGATAAACAATATTTCTTGTCTTTTTTTCTTCTGGTGCGTTCACGAACAAATCAGACGGTTTTCCAACCCGTGATCAGGCCACGTATAATTGTCCATGTGAGAAGCAATGGGTTTCTACCTCAGGATATAGAAAGCACACGGGCCAATAACACGTTTAAACCTAAAATATTAGCTCCACTGTTAAAATTTCTGGTCAGAAACCTTCGCCGATGTTCACACGATATATTTCGAAAATTTCGGCCCGATCGGTCAAGTAGTTTTGAAATGCATAGGGAACATATACGTACAGACATTCATTATTATATATATAGGTGAATCGTCACGATATGCGGTGGGAAATCCGGATTTATGGAATGTATGGATTATGGAATGTATGGATTATGGAATTTATGGATTATGGAATGTATGGATTATGGAATTTATGGATTGTGGAATGGATGGATTATGGAATGTATGGATTATGGAATGTATGGATTATGGAATGTGTGGATTATGGGATGTATGGATTATGGAATGTATGGATTATGGAATTTATG